>JAKJMR010016911.1:40763-73297 GCA_024449315.1 Daboia siamensis
TATTATTATTATTATTATTATTATTATTATTATTATTATTATTATTACTATTATTTATTGGAACATTGCTATCATCTCTCCCCTAGTCCTTCTTTTTACTTGACTAGACATACCCTATTCCTGAAATCATTCTTCATAGGTTTTAACTCTAGCCTTGTAATCATCCTTGTTGCTTTTCTCTGCACTCTTTGCAGTGTCTCAACATCTTTTTAATATTGTGGTAAGCAAAATTGGATGCAGTATTACAAGTGGAATGTCTAATGTTAAAACAGAGAATGTCTAAAGTTCATTTATTTCATTATTGTTCTTTCAACTTCATTGCTTTCTTCTTTTCAAGTAGCTCCACCCATTTCTTCAAGGCATTTCTTTCAACAACTCAGCAGGAGAGAAGGTGTCCTTTAATGAGAAAAGAGAAGTTGCAGGAGGATTTGACATCCACAACATGATCATTTTTCCAAACAAGTCCATCCGGAGTGTGAAAGTGGGAAAGCTAGATCGTGATGCATCTTATGGCAATGAATTTATCATTAACGAACATCAGATTAAATGGCACAGAGGTTTCAATCAGGTATATGTTGAATGCATATAGTTTTACAGTTTCCTTAAATGAAAATGTTAAAATGCTTCCAACTGTTCCATGCTGGTCATGATTTTCTTTTCTAACTATCTAACTGACTAACTAACTAACTAAGTAAACTAATTAATTAACTAACTAACTAACTCTGTTTTCAGCTGGTGAAAAAGCTTAACAACTTCACAACTATTTCTGCAATTTTTTAAAAAATTTTATGACCAGGTTCTTCCAATTTCTCTGTGTAATGAATACTGCCAGGCTGGATATTGGAAGAGAAAATCTGAACAGAAAGCCTTCTGCTGTTATGATTGTGTTTCATGTCCACAGGGGAAGATTTCAACCAAGATAGGTCAGTTTTGAAGTCCTATAAATTATGAGAACATTGGACTGCAAAGAAATTGTTTCCTTAAAAGTTATAATTTCTAATTGTTATTGATGTCAAGTGCTGGGGAAATCAGGAGATTCAGATCGTTCAAATGAGTATAAAGATCTATTGCAAATTTAAGTCCTCTACAAGAATCTGACCAACTTTTGATGAAGGGACAAGAAGCAATAGATGAAAACTAGTCAATCAGAGAAGCAACCAAGAAATCAGGAGAATTTTTATAACAGTGAGAACAATTAACTAGTGAAACAATTTACCTCCAGAAGAGGTAAGAAGAGATTAGACAGACATTTATCTGAAATGGCATGGGTTCTCCTGTTTGAGCAGTGTGTTGGACTAGAAGACCTCCAAGTTCCCTTCCAACTCTGTTATTTTGTTAATGTAGGTATACAAACAGCTAATGACAGACTCAGTATCAATCTTCAAACAGTAGCATAAAACATTCATTAAAATGTTATAAATAGGACATCAATAAGTTTCCATCTTATTTTTTTTTAATCCAGACACAGAAGATTGTATCAAATGTCCTGAAGATCAGTATCCAAGCATGGAGCAAGATCAATGCCTTAACAAAACAACGAGTTTCCTATCTTTTGAAGAACCTTTAGGAATCAGTCTGGCTTCAGCTGCTGTTTTCTTTTCCCTTATGACAACCAGTGTGCTTGGAATTTTCCTTAAGCGTAGAGATACCCCTATTGTCAAGGCCAACAACCGGGATCTCACTTACACACTCTTGATTGCACTTCTGCTCTGCTTTCTCTCTTCCTTGTTATTCCTTGGTGAGCCAGGGAAATTAACCTGTATTCTCCGGCAACCAGCATTTGGCATTATCTTCTCAGTTGCTGTTTCTTGTGTGTTAGCTAAAACTAGTACTGTAGTTGTAGCTTTCATGGCTACTAAACCAGGTTCTTCAATAAGAAAATGGGTGGGAAAAAGATTGGCTATTTCCATTGTCCTTTCTTGTTCTTTTCTTCAAGCAGGTCTTTGCATTCTGTGGCTGGCAACAACTCCTCCATACCCTGAGTTAAACATGCACTTTCTTTTGGAAATCATGATTTTGCAATGCAATGAAGGTTCTATTTTCATGTTTTATTGTGTCCTGGGCTACCTGGGCTTCTTGGCTATTGCCAGTTTCATTGTGGCTTTCCTTGCCCGTAATTTACCTGACAGTTTTAATGAAGCCAAGTTCATTACCTTTAGTATGTTGGCCTTCTGCAGTGTGTGGATCTCCTTTGTTCCAACCTATTTGAGCACCAGAGGAAAAGCCATGGTGGCTGTGGAGATCTTTTCCATCTTGTCTTCCAGTGCTGGGTTATTGGGATGTATCTTTTTCCCAAAATGCTTCATCATTGTGTTGAGACCAGAACTAAATAGCAGGCACCAACTAATCAGACAAAACAATTAAATTATGTTTACATTATTTTTATGAATAAAAAGGGAAGGATGTTAGACAGAAAAAATAAAGACTGCCATTTCCAATGTTCCTTCCAACTTTGTAAGCCAATATTTGTATTATGTAATTATAATCTCTTCTCCATTTCCTAAATTAGATTTGTTCTCAGTTACTGAAGAAGTGATTCAACAATATAGAATAGAACAGAACAGAATATCTTTATTATTATTTTAAATGTACGCTAATTGGCATACATTAAAATGAAATTTCATTGCATACAGCTCTCAAAGGGTCACCACCTTCAATATACACTAGATAAATATGACAAAAAATGTATATACCCACATATATTCTATGATATGGAGAAACACAGTCTAGTTCAGTTGTATACATGGCAAGAAAAATGAGTTTATCAGATTGATGGCATAGGGAACAAAACTGTTACAGAATCTAGTGGTCCTGCTATAAAAAGTTTGAAATCTCCTCCCAGAGGGGAACAACAGAAACAGAAACAGACCCTGAAATGGGTGTATGGGGTCTCTAACAATACTCTGAGCTCTAAGTACATATAAGTGCTTATAAGCAGTGTCCTGAATCACAGGAAGTGAGTTTTCTGTAATCTTCTCAGCTGTCCTTACCACTCTCTGTATGGACCTTCTATCTATCTGAGGCTTTGCTACCACCAGATCAAATAGTGATGCAGTTTGTTAAAATGCTCTTAATTATGCCTCTGTAAAAAGTGGCCAGGACAGAAGTAGAAAGAGTTGCTCTTCTTATTCGATGCAGGAAATGCAGATGCTGGTTTGCACACTAAGGATGACGTGTGGAGAGACCAATTCAGCTGTTGATCTTTTGCAGTATGTGTCTCCTTTGTGCCAAGCAATATGAGCACAAACACAACCTATTTGAGCACAACCACAAAACATGGTGGTTGCGGAGATCTTTTTCATCCTGACCACCAGTGCTGATTTATTTGTGTGTCTTTTCCCTTAAATGCTTCATCATTGTGCTGAGACCTGAGATAAACAGGGCACAATTAATAAAAATAATGGTTAAATAATGCATGAATTGTCAAGTTCTTACATCATATGCTAGCCACCAAGAGTAATTGTGCCTTCACTTCAGGTCATTATAGAATGAAGAATGTGTACATGTCATAATATTTCTGCAACATTAAACATACACCTTTCTGCTATTCTATTCTATTTCCACTCTAACAAATCAAATTTTAATAAAAACATGAATAAAAAAAATACCCTATTGTTTGTTAATTACTATTCTCCAATCTATTTTTGGAGTGTCTTCTAATGCTTTTGAAGAGAACTAATGAAGCTCTTACCTTGTAAACAGTTGTGTGCAAGCATTTGTCAGGAACATCAAGGTTAAAATTTCCCTCAAATATGTTTCTGGGGGTGGTCAAAATCCTGACTTTATTTTTGAACTCCTGAAACTTTTTTTTACTAGTTTATTAATAAAATAATAAAATCAGTAGTAAAATCAATCAATCAATCAATCAGTGAGACTATTTATGTCACTCAGAGAGCGATTCCAGGTGGTATACAAGTATAAAATATTAAAATATAAAAACAGCATATACAGGTGGTATACAAGTATAAAATATTAAAATATAAAAACAGCATATACAATAAGGCAAAAATGGATTAAACATTTAATTAAAAGTTTGGAACCTGCCATATTATGGCTGATAATGAGTTGTATAAGTCCAGTGCTTTAATGATATCCTTTACCTGATTATTTTTAAAGCTAAAATAATATTTAATATATTCAGATATATCATTCTTCTTTCATCAAATAAATCATATATGTCATATTTTAAAAAGCTATGTAGAGTCATGTTTAAGTCCACCTTTAGACATAGAAACTGATTCATTGACTTTGTGAAGTTAAGTTTTTCTGTTTATTCTTCAAACAGAAGACAGCTGCTTTCTGCTTTTTTTACATCCTAAGAAATATCTTTCTGTGAAGTTGGGCTTCTTTCATACTTCTTTCAGAGTGGGAACTCAAGAAACATATCTTTTTCTGTGCATTTGTTTTAAAATTACATTTGGCATTTAGTTTAATTCATAGGAGGTTTACTTCTCTCTGAATCTCTTACTGCTGGTAAGGATTTTATATGTTACAGATAAAGATCTAACTTTAATCTCTAGACATGATCATTATCAACTTTTGTTTAACTATTGCCTTATTTTGTTTGTAAAAGCATGCATATATGTTCACACAGATGCCTCTGAGTTATAATTTTTATGAAATCTATCATATTTCAATTCAAATAACTCCTCCTCCTCCTCTTCCTCCTCCTCCATATTTGGTGACTTAGTGCTTAACCTGGGGGCCCTCATGAAGAGCAGCTGGTAGTCATGGCTAAGAGGGCCTTTCAACAACATTTTGTGTTATGTATCCATTAAGCTCATTCCTAGATTGGGAGGGTCTTATGCCATAGTCAGCTGACCAAGTGGACTACAAGGGTCTGTCCTTGAAGAGTGTTCAAAAGCTTCAGAAGCTTCACCTTGTGTACAATGCAGTGGTGTAGGTAGTTATATTGCTTCTAGAATGGTGCATATTACATCTCTGTTCTGTGAGTTGCCAGATTGTTGTTGGACCCAATTCAAGATGCTGGTTTTGAACTTTAAAATCTTTTATGGCATAAGACTGGGTTATTTATACAACCATATCCACCTGAGTTTGTCTGCCCATCCCATAAGATTGGAAGAGCTATACTATGTGTCTTGACTGTTTGGGGAGGCAGCAAGTGGCTGAGTGGTTAAGATGCTGGGCTTATCAGCTGGAAAGCTTGCAGCCCAGGTTTGAGACCCAAACTCCATGACTGGGTGACCTCCCGTCCTCACCCCAGCTCCTGCCAACCCAACAATTTGAAAGCATGCAGATGCAAGTAGATAAACAGGTATCACTTTAGTAAGAAGGTAACCATACTCCATGATATAATGCTGGCCATATGACCATGGAAATGTTTTCGGGCAGCTCTGGCTCAATGGCCTTCAAACAAAGATGAGAACTGCTCCCTACAGTTGGCAATGACTAGTGGAGTAAAATCTGCAGGGACTCTTTTACCTCTTTTATCTGCCTGTTTAAGAGCTACACTTGGTTTAACATAAGAGGAAGGCCTTTTCTGGTATGTCACCCTCCTTACAGAATGTATTTCTCCCCAAAACCTGATTATGGTATATAGCTTCAGAGTCACAGGAAACCAGAGAGGTACTTAGGTTGTTCTATCGTATTTGCTATCTGCCATCCTCTCTTAGTCTTGAATAGTGATTTTTAAATTTTTCTGGATAATACTTTTTATGTATTACTGTTTTATTTTATACTGACAAGAGCCATTCTTTTGTAAGATGGACAATTATATACATTTGGTGAATTAGTAGTCCTTGTGCTCTCTGAGTTAATTGTTTTCTTGCAGACATTTCATTACCCAAACTAGGCAATATTAGGCAATACTAGTAAGGAGTGGGGTTTGCTCTCATTCTAGTGGCTTGTTCTGTCTAGAGGTGGTCTAAGTGGTTTTTTTGGTTGGGCTTTTTATTGTTTGCTGGTTTGGCAGTTTATTGTATACTTCATTGTTGGCCTGATGTCAATCTTGGAGTTAATCTATGCTCACCTGGGGCTGATTGCTGATGGGGAGGTGCTTAGGTCTTTATGTTCCCATTTTGACTAGTTGATTGTCTCTTCTGCATAGTCTGAAGTGGAATTTAAATTTAAAATGAAATTTAATGTAGAGAAAAGCAAGATTTTACACTTAGGCAAGAAAAATCAAAAGTACAGGTACAGACTAGATGAAACCTGGCTCAATAGTAGTAGCTACAAGAAGGATCTTGAGCCAACAGTGTGTGGCAGCAGCCAAAAAAGGCAGTACAATCCTATATTGCAGTAATAGAGGGATAAAATCAATATTACGTGAAGTACTAGTACCACTCTAAAAAATCTTGGTAAGGGGGTTAAGGGGCTGCCACAAAGAAGAGGCAATCAACTTATTTTGCAAAGCATCTGGAGGCAGGACAGGATGGAATGGAATGGAATCTAATCAAGAAGTGAAGCAGCCTAAAACTAAGGGAAAAATTCCTAACAGTGAGAAAAATTAATCACTGGAACAGCTTGCCTTCAGAAGTTGTGGGTGCTTCATCATGGAGGTTTTTAAGAAGAGACTGGTTAGCCACTTTTCTCAAATTTATAGGACAGCAGGTTGGACTAGAAGACCTCCAAGGTCTCTTCCAGCTCTATTCTGATTGATTGATTGACCACATTTAGAATACTGCATCCAGTTTTGGTCACTGCAATGTAAAAATGTTGTTGAGACTTTGGAAAGAGTTCACAGAAGAGCAACAAAAGTGATTAGAGTTGTAGAAGCTAAAACATATGAAGAACAATTGCAGGAACTGGGTATACCTAGTCTAGTAAAATGAAGGACTGGGTTGACATGATAGTAGTCTTCCACTACTTGAAGATCTGCCACAAGGAAGAGGGGGCCAACTTATTTACCAAAGCACAGTAGGCAGGAGTCAAAACAATGGATGAAAACTAACCAAGGAGAGAAGCAACCTTGAATAAGGAGAAAATTCCTAACAGTGACAACAATTACTGTATTTACATTTGATGGTACCATTGAAAAATGTAAATGAAGAATATTAAAATATTCAATTAATTGTGTGCTCTTTTTATAGCCTTGGCTGCTTAGTCTAATACTGGAGGTTGGATTTCATATAATTGGTAGAAACTAAATATTTATTATTTCAATTAAATGTATACACTGGTTTCTCTTCAGATTATGTATCTAAATGTGATTAACTTCATTTCTGCTTCTTGGGAACAGAAGAAGGAATAATCCTGTATGCTAGAAATCATATTTAACTGCATATAATGTAAAGTTTGATTAAACTTAAATAATTTTGCATGTATTATTTTGATACTCATATTCTTTATTTGAATATGATAACTTAATTGGAATGTAATATGATATTTACATAATTTAATTCCTTTTTATTAATTGCTCCTTGTTGTTCAGTTCTGGCCTCAGCAAAATGATGAAACATTTTGGGAAGAAAATACATCCTAGTAAGGCTGCACTGGAGGACAAGATGGAGAAGATCTGCACAGCTACCATGGCTTTCCCTGTAGTGCTCAGGAAGGTTGGCACAAAGGAGACCCAGACACTGCAAAAAGCCAACATACTGAAAGTAATAAACATGGTTTCATTAAAGCTGTCAGGTAAATTACGGGCAAGGTATGCCACAATGAAACTGACAATAGCCAAGAAACCAAGGTAACCCAGGACACAATAGAACATGAGGATGGAGCCTTCATTGCATTGCAAAATTATGGTTTCTCTAAGAGAATGCATGTCTAATTCAAAGAATGGATAAGAGGTTGCCAGCCACACAATACAAATACTGACTTGGAAAAAAGAGGATGAAAAAACAATGATAAGGCCCAATCTTTTTCCTACCAATTTTCTCATCTTGGTTCCTGGCTTTTTGGCCATGAAAGCCATGACCACAATGATGGTTTTGGCCAAGACACAAGAAATAGACACTGAGAAGATGATGCCAAAAGTTGGTTGTCGGAGAAGGCAAATTACTTTCCTAGGCTGGCAAAGCAATAAAAAGGAAGAGAGAAAGCAGAGCAAAAGAGACACAAGGAGAGTGTAAGTGATATCTCGATTATTGGCTTTAACTATGGGAGTATCCTTGTACTTAATGAAAGTTCCAAGCATCCAGACTGTTATCAAGCAAAATAAAACAGCAGCTGATGCCAAAATGATCCCTAAAGGTTCTTCGTAGGATAGGAAACTTGTTCTTTTGGTGATGCAATGATCTTGCTCCTTGCTTGCATACTGATCTTCAGGACACTCAAAACAATATTCCATTTCTAGATTTAAAAAAATAAAATAAAACTCCATTATTGATGAACAAGGTCAAACTATACTACCATTGATTCTCATTCTGATTTAAATCTATCCCCATAATGCAATATCATACTGAAATATAATATGTGGGACAAAAGGGAGCGAGGGGATTTTAAAGACAGTCTTTGAAATGTTTTTTTAACAGAACTCTGAAAGTGCAGAATTGAGAGGAAAAAAAGAACTGGCAGATAGAAAACTAGGATTCAGGAACAACAACAGAAAATGTTAGTATTGGCATGAGCAAGTGCCTTTCATGAAAATACTTTGAATTGTCTACTTCCCAAAGAGTAAGTTAGCATAAAGCATTGAATATGGGAGAAACTCTCTCAAATATAACTATTCAAAGAAGCCTTGTCCTGTTCATTTTCTAGTGTTTCCTCATTTTAGAACCAAAGTTATCATTTTTGTAAACTGTCAGGTCCTTGCCAGAATGCTGCCCTTCTGAGGGGATGGGGTAGTGTTACTTGGGGATTGAAGATGTTTCTATATTGTTTCTCCTGTCACTTTGATGTATGTGCATGGGAATTGGGGAGAAGGGAATGGGCCATCAGGGCCATCTAGTTAGCCTCCCTTCTGGCTAACTCCTGCATGTTACTAAGGCTTTGGTCCCACAGAATGCCTTATTATCACCTTTTTGGCTCAAAATTCCCACAACAACTTTACACCAGTGGATTGGCTCCTGATAGACTGGGGCATTGGGGTGAGGTTTGAACAACGGGAAAATAGCTTAACATTTCACATTGGAACTTCAGATTCTGCCTGACTTCCTTGCAATCACTTTTTTTCAATAAAAGATCCTTTTGAAGTAATACTTGTTTCAAGAGTCATGCTCCTGAAGATAGCTGAGGCACGACCTTACATAAACTCACTGAGTTTGTTCATCTCTGAATTATAAGCAAGGTGGAAAAGTTCTTCCAAAAATTTAGGCTCAGATCAAATTCATAAGAAATTCTCTGTGAGAATGGCAGAATTTTGCAAATTAACATGAACTTTATATATTTTTGAGACCATTTGTTCATGAGGTTCACATGATTCCCTGAACTTCATCTGAGGAAACATATACTTAGCAACACTTCAGATATTCTAGGAGAAGGAGTGGAAGAACAGAGGCAGAGTCAAAAGAGGGATCAGCCTAGAGTCTCTATTTGGCACAAGTGGGCTAAGTCCAACTCTCCTTGAATTCCATGAACTCTTATCTAACTCCAAGCAGGTGCTAACCATTAGTGGAGAAGATTCCTGGGCATAGGCTGTTTAGCAATAAATCAGTTTAATTGAACCTTTATGTGTGCACCTGTATAAAATGACCAAGCTGACCCAAGGGAGGATTCAAATTAGTAACAAGTGATGAATCCCTGCACACCTGCAAGAGTTTTAAGTCCAGCCCATATTCTACTCTACTCTACTCTACTCTACTCTACTCTACTCTACTCTACTCTACTCTACTCTACTGAACTTCATGAATCTCCTGGCACTTGATAGGATCTGGTTATATGACCCTCATAGCAACTCCTTAGTTCTGAGGAAAACATTTCTTTAAGCCCATATCATGATCATGACTGACCCATTTTATCTGAAATCTTTTCTTTGGGACATGGGACACAGGAATAGCAGCAGAACTGTTTCCCTTCAATTTTTCTTTTCCAAAATCCTGGGTAACAGTGATCATTACACAGTGAAATAGGAAGAACCTGCCCACAAAACAAAAGAGAACTCACATGAGAATAAATTTTAAGTATTAAAATATTTTTAACTATTTATATCATAAAAGTGCAATGGCAAATAGAAATGTTTGGAGAAAAAAATGAATAAATGAATGAATGAATGATTGCTTTTAAAGGAAAATATACATAAGATATATGTTCAAATATAATGTATCATGTGATTTTCAAAACAATAATATAGTGTTACAGAATGCCTCCATTTTTAAGCAAATAAATGTTGGCATAATCATATGAAAAGCACAAAAAAATCAGCTCTGATTCATTCCAAAACAGGACTAGTTTTGACCATACCTGACTGAAACCTGGGTGCCACATAATCCTATTTTCATCAATGACCAGTTCTTTTCCTTTTTCAGCATTAGGATCTAACCTTCCGACTTTGACTCTCTGAAATGAGTTGTTAGAAAAAGTGATAAGGTTGATAACATCAAAGCTTTTTGTTACTTCCCCTTTCTCATTAAAAAAGACTCTTTCTCCTGCTGAGTTGTTAAAAGAAACGCCATGAAGAAATCGGTGGAGCTTTTTGGAAAAAAAACAAAGAGGGGAATACAGAGCAGGAAATGAAATGATAAATAAAGGAGAATATTTGTAGCTCAAGTGTTGAAATGAGGGATGCTAGTCTAATCACTGATGATGTTATCTTGTTTGGATAATGAAATGCCTGCAAGAAAACTGCCAAGCTCAGAGAGAACCAAGGACCCCTGAAATGGAAAGAAAAAAAAAACCTAGGAGAAAAAAACTGAGCAGGAGTTGCTCAGAATTCATTTGTCTGGATGTAGAAATTTGGTAAGAACAATGATTTTACCTTGGTACAGTACTTAATATATACCTAAAGATAAAGGTAAAGGTTTCCTCTGTTCAGTAATTTCCCACTCAGGGATGGCATTCATTTCCATTTCTTAGCCAAGGCAAATGTCAGATTTGCAAACGAGCCTGACTGCAGCCTTTTTTATCTCATTTGAAGTTGCCACATAGCATTGGAGGGGGGGAAGAGTTTCACAGGTACTGCGCTAGTCAAAACAAGCAGCTGTCCCGTGGGAATCAAGGCCATCTATAGCTCCCTCATCCTGCTGCTGGGTGTAATCCACAAAAGCCCGCCAAAGATGTTAATTTGGGAATGTGCTATATTACTTAGTTAGGGTGTGGGGATTTGATACTTTGTATTTATAGGATTATTGTTGCATCAGACTTGGTTTCACTTTTGACCGTACTGATACTCTAACAATAAAGGATGTTCTTTGAGGAAACTGCAAACCTCCGAATTCTACTTTATTTGTTTCTGTTGATTGGAACCATGACAGGAGTCAGTTTTGTCTAAAGACTTTTCTGTGGTTATATGGCCAGCATAACTATTTCCCAAGATGCATGTAATGCTGTCACCTTCCCGCCAAAGTGGTACCTATTTATCTACTTGCATTTGCATGCTTTTGGGTGGGCAGGAGATGGGGCAAGTATTAGGAGCCCACCCCATCGCAAGGCACTTGAGTCTTGAACCTGTGATGTCAGCATTCAAGCTGACAAGCTCAGCATTTTTAATTACTGAGCCACCATGCCCCCTTATGTATACATACCTAGTGCTTAAATCTTAGCTTATTTTGCATACAGAGCAGATGCTCTTAGCATACAGAAAAGAACAAAAAAGATTATTAGGGGACTGGAGGTGAAAACATATAAAGAATGGTTGTTGGTATTGAGCATGTCTAGTTTAATGAAAAGGATTATAGGTGACATGATAGTGTTCCAATGTTCCAGTGTTGCCACAAAAAAAGGAGACAAGCTATTCTCCAAAGCACCTGAAGACAGGACAAGAAGAAGTGGATGGAAACTAATCAAGGAGAGAACTAATTAAGGATAAATTTCCTGAATAATTAATCAGTGGAACAACCTGCCTACAGAAGTTGTGAATGCTCCATCATTGGAAGTTTTTAAAGAAGTGATTGGACAGTGGTCTATATTAAATGGTGGTTTATATTACACTATCTACAATATCATATGCCAAGAACAATATACATACACATGCTAGTACAGCAGGCTCCAACACACAGCAGTTCCAGCAGAAAATGGAAAAGAGAGAACACAGTAGCAGAGCCTTTCCTTTTATACAAAGGCTCTTAAAGGGACATATACTGTACTGAGTCATTCCCATCATCGCATCATATATCTCACATTATACAAGCTGGTTAGCTGTTAAATTATTATCTTGACATGTGAATGCTGCACACACATGCTTCTTTGAGTAAGTTTGATTCCTTCCTGGACTAGGTCCTATAATATTCTTGGCAAGATTGTAGGAGTAGTTGGAGAAACCAACCCAAGGTTGGTTCCTCTTTCTCAGCCTATGAAGAATATCAAACTACTTTTACAATCTTGGCAAGAATAGTAGAGGCTTATGTCTAGCTGGCTTTATGCCTAAATTGGGATTAGAAGTCATAGTCTCACAGTTTCTAGTCTAATGGTTTAACCACTATGCCAAACTGGCTCTCTTTTTGGCAATAGTTTTGGAGATTAAATACAGATCCCAATGTATGTTCTTTGGGCTTAAAATATAAATGAAAGACTTGGTTAATTTCCCGCATAACTGCACCAACCTGAGGAATCTTGTAGAAATCTATAAGGCTTGCAATATGGGAAGAAGTGTCGGATCCAAGCCCTCCAAGGATTGCCATGAGATTTTTAGGAATTCCGCATTCATAGTTGGGAAGAAATCTATCTGATTTGAAAAGCAGGTCCAGAGTGGTCCGATAAGTCATTCTTGGATCATAGAAGCTATCTGAGATGTGGAGACCAAATGTAACATTGGACAAGATTTGTGGATTCCTATTGATCTCCATGATAGCAAATTCTAAGGAAAGGACATGCTGGTAGAATTTTGTGATCATACTGAAAAGAAAGAAAGAAAGAAAGAAAGAAAGAAAGAAAGAAAGAAAGAAAGATTTTCAGAAAAGAAGCCTGAATTATGAATGAATTGGTTCATATAAAATTTGTTATGTTTAGAGTTGGAATTGAAAGGTCAAAATCTTTTTTTGGTGCTAATATTTCAGAATTTTGTAGCATAATAACAGTACTAAATTGCAGGTATGAAGTCGCCTTTCTATTGTTCCTTCTGTTGCATATTCTTTTATTCTTTTTTATTATATTCTTTTATTATATTACTTTATTCATTAGGACATACAATTTTATAGACTGCTAGATTGTAACATATATATATTTCCCTGTTTGGGAATGGAATTTCATTTTTTATTGAATCTATTTTTTCTTTCAGCTTTGCTCAGTCCTGACGTAGTTCTGCATGAATAAGCTAAATATTGCTGTTTTTTAGATCTCTGAATGGAAGTTGATTTAATATTACAGTTTTGTGCTATTTTTACAGCTATTTCTCATTTCAGTTTGATTAAAGAAATTTTACTGCATCTTTCTTATTTTAGATATTAGAGGAACACCACACTTGAACACTATTACTTCCAATTTTTCTTTATATCATATCATCATATTTTACTATATTATATATATCACATCAGCATATCATCTCCCTATTTATATGTAATCCAATATGTAATTTTTAGAAATTCTAAAGCAGTTCTATATTTTATGTAGAGGAGACACAGATGCAATTTTGGGTTGTTGGTTTGTTTTTTTGTCTGTTGATGATGAATGCAGCCCAAATTCTGCAGACAATTGACATAGGGCTATAGCTTTAGTGATAAAGAAGTATTTATAGAAAAACAGCATCTAGCAAGATGCATTCTGCTAGGCGGTACACCAAGAATCTTCATATATGTATATGCTTATGGAACAAAGACAGAAAGTCTTAGATCTCATCTAAGTAAATTAATAAAAAAATGAGAAGATAAAAGAGTTCCAATAAAGGAGAATATTTATAGCTTAGGGTTGAAATGAGGGGTCCTTGATGCTCTCTGAGCTAGGTTGTTTTCTTGAAGACGTTTCAGAAGGCATGATTAAACTTCTTTAATTTCACAACATGTAGACAGATTTAACCATAGTTTTAATTGGTAAAATGTACCAGGCCAAATCCAAAAATGCTAGGGAATTTCTAGAAACCTAGCACTTTGACAAATCAGTCATCAATAGACACATAGACATTAACATCTATAGATTATGCAAAAGAGACAATCAACCTGCCCCAAAGAGAAAAAAAAAAAACGCCAGCATCTCTCCACCAGTAATCCATACTCAAATCAGCATAGATTAACTCCAAGGTCAGTTTCAGACCAGCAATCAAGAAAGCAATACTCCAGTCAAGACACTACCAAACAGCCATCAATAGACAGCCCAAACAATGAATCCCTAAGACTGCTCCCACCCACACAGACAGGCAAGACCCCAGAATATAAACTGATAGCAAACAGCACTCCTTACCAGCACTGATGATGTTACCTAGTTAGGGTAATGAAACATATGGAAGAAAAGAAGCAAGTTCAGAGAGCACCAAGGATCCCTCTTCTATGAGGGATTGGTACAAAAGATACAGGATACAAAAGATACAGGATTCTAAATTCAGTTTCCATAGCCTACTGTCTGGGCATCTAAAAGTGAAATCTTGAACAACGTCTTCATAATATTGTTATTCATTAACAGTGCTAAAACAGGTCTTTAAGTTGTTCCTCATGACATCTTTTCAGAAAGGGGATTGATCATTTATAGCGAGAGAACAACATCCTCTCTTGGTATAACATTAGAACCAATGTAGAAATTGAGGAATAGTCAAGATCTTCATCTTTTTTTTTGTTAGACCAGAAACAATAGATGTGATCTGCAAAAGCCAAGAAGGGGAAAAGTCGCACAAGATGAAGATGGATATTTGCTTACTTTGTAATCTCAAATATACTGTGCGATGGATATTCATCAAACCAATGTTCATTGAAAACAAATACAATCTGAGAAACCATTCCTCCAATTAAGAGATCACCTGGCTGGTACCATTCATACAAAACAGGAAAAGGATCAGCAACCAAGCAATTCCGCATATCCACTTTGATCATTGAAAACATCAGAAAGAAGAACATGTCTTCCGCACAAAGGGAACAAGTCTGCTGGAGTTTTAAAAATGGACTAGTCCATTTCTTGAGAGAAATGCATTTATCTAAACTTGAATTTCAACAAGAGAATAAATAAACGTTTCTATATTAACAGCAGTGTTTCCTGATTAACAATAACAACAGACAGCAGAATCGTGAAAATAGTATTGTTTCTCTCTTCTTAGTTTCATGATCCCCACAGAGAGGTTGCGATTTTATCTTATTTCATACTTGTTATCTGTTTTTCATTTTTTTTGTATAGCCTTCAGAGATTTGAGTAGGTCAAGAGATGAGATTGACTGGCCCAAATCTCAGAAGACTAAATTATCTATTCTATTTTTTTATTCACAATTAAAACAACAGTCATTTCCCATGGGAAGGATTATTTTAGTTAATTTAAAACACTTATTTCAAATGAAGGAGAATATTTGTATCTCAGGTTGAAATGAGAGGTCTTTGGTGCTCTCTGAGCTCAGTGCTAGCATATGCAAAATTAGAATTCTGTAATACATATGAAATGAGTTAAACACTTATTTGAGTTTTAATTATCCCTGTTTTTAACCATTTTCTTTGAGTTTTTAAAATGTTTGTAACTGCCTTGAGAACTTGCCAAAGTAGAAAGAGAATAAATCAAATAAATAAATAGAAAAGGCTTATCAAATAATTAACAGAGGCATAACAACGTTACTTTTTTCTCCTAACTAATTGATCTCTACCATTCAGTGATGGTTTGTTACACTGATGTAGCATCTAGGGCAGGGGTAGGAAATAGCTGACTCAGGAATTCTGGGAGTTGAAGTCCATGAGTAATAAAAAAGCCAAGGTTGCCTACCCCTGATCTAGGGGGAAAAGATGCAAGCCAGTAACCCAGTAGTCAGGATATCCAGACAATACAAAATAGTGACATGCTGAAGGTGACCAACATAGTTTCATTAAAACTGGTAGCTAATTTTCAAGTATGAAAAGCCACAAAGAAATTTGTAATGGCCAGGAGGCCCTTGTAAAACTCTCATTAAATTTGGAAACAATGTTTTTTTAAAAGAAATTCAGATCCCTATCATTTCATTTTTTTCCCCAAAAATGCCCATTCTTTGGAATTTTGTAATGGTATCATTTTCTTTTATTCTTATCTTCCATAGTGAATATGGTATTTTTAATAGGATGCTCATTGGGAGTTGAAGAGCTGATGATAGTTTGTTGATTTAATGGATTGTGTTGGATCAAACACAATTCTTATATTCTTAAGTATTGTCATATGATTGCATTTAAAAATTTAGAAATCTTCTCTGAAACCTTTCTTGCTATCCTACCAAATGATTAGTCTGAAGCATATTTTTTGAGTGCTGGTTCATTCATTTATTGTTGATCATTGATCCTAACAGGGAAAATCTATCCATTGATTCAATGTATTGTTTATCAATTTTAAGGATGGTTGTTGCATGTGTTGTGATGTTTTTGGTCTTCTTTACTATATTTAACCATTGACCCATTTTTTATGGTAATTACAAGGTTCCTATCTCATGCATTTGCATTGGTGTGACAAAATAGTCTGTGTACCAGAGAAGCTTGTTTGCCAGCTGTGCCCACAGGAAGGGTCTGTATTTTCTTGTCTTCAAGGAAGTGATATATTTCATCTGTGGGGTTTATCCTTTCATCTCATCTTCTATCTCTAGGCGAAATGCTTAATGGTTAGCTTGGGGAGGGTCTAAGCAACTCACCATGGCCAACTTACCATGAGACAATTCAATGCTATATTGTTTCATTCAGTTATTTTTATTGGTCATTTAAATTAATCTAACTTTTGTACTTGTTGAATTATCCGGTGGCGAATTGTCCATTGGCAAGTTGGCTGGGGCAAGAACTCCCATTCTGGCTTATGGATGGGAGACCACAAACAAATAAACAAACAAACAAACATAGACACAGACACAGACACACACACACACACACACACACACACACACGCAGAGAGAGAGAGAGAGAGAGAGAGAGAGAAGTACTGTATTTATAGAGTTTGATTTTATATAATAATAATAATAACAATAACAATAACAACAACAATAATAATAAAAATAGGAAGGGACCTTGGAGGTCTTCTAGTCCAACCCCCTGCTCAGGTAGGAAACCCTATACCATTTCAGACAAATGGCTGTCTAGTCTCTTCTTTAAAACTTCAGTGTTGGAGCATTCACTGCTTCTGGAGGCAGGCTGTTCCACTGGTTAATTGTTCTAACTGTCAGGAAGTTTCTCCTTAGTTCTAGGTTGCTTGTCTCCTTAGATTGTTTCCATCTGTTGCTTCTTGTCCTGCCTTCAGCCACTTTGGAGAATAGCTTGACTCCCTCTTCTTTGTGGCAGCCCTGAGATATTGGAACACTTCTATCATATCACCCTTAGTCCTTCTCTTCATTAAACTAGACATACCCAATTCCTGCAACCATTCCTTATATGTTTTAGCCTCCAGTACCATCTTTGTTGCTCTTCTCTGTACTCTTTTTAGAGAATCAACATCTTTTTTATGTGGTGACCAAAACTGGATGCAATATTCCAGGTGTCGCCTTGCCAAGGCATTGTAAAGTGGTATTAGTACTTCACGTGATCTTGATTCTATCCCTCTGTTAATGCAGCCTAGCACTGTGTTGGCTTTGTCGGCAGCTGCAGCACACTGATGGCTCATATTTAAGTGATTGTTCACTAGGACTCTGAGATCTCTATCACATTTACTACTAATGAGTAAGGTACCACTTATACTAGACCTGTACATTTAGTTTTTCTTGGCTAAATGTAGAACTTTCCTTTTTTAACCATTGAATTTCATTTTGTTAGATAGTGCCCAGTGTCAAGATTCTTCTGTATCTTAAGCCTATCTTCTGTATTGGCTATTCCTGCCAGCTTGGTGTCATCTGCAAATTTGATAAGTTCTCTATCTATCCCCTCATCCAAATCGTTGATGAAGATATTGAAGAGCACTGGGCCCAGAACAGAGCCCTGGGGCACCCCACTACACACTTCCTTCCATGTAGATGCGGTTCCATTGAGGACCATATGCTGAGTATGGCCTGTCAGCCAGCTACGAATTCATCTGGAGGTGATGCTGTCTAACCCACATTTTTCTATCTTATCAAGTAGTAGGTTGTGGTCTACTTTATCAAATGCTTTACTGAAGACCAAATAAATTATATCCACAGCATTCCTCTGGTCCACTAATTTTGTCACTTGGTCAAAGAATGCAATAAGATTTATCTGGGATGATCTGTTTTTGACAAACCCATGTTGAATTTTAGTAATGACTTTGTTTGCTTCTGATTCATTGTTTGATTATCTTTTCCAGAATCTTCCCAGGCTGATAGGTCTCGAGTTTCCTGGATCTATTTTTTCCCCTTTTTTGAAGATGGGAACTGCATCTTTCCAGTCCCCTGGGAGTTTCCCAGTTCTCCAGGATCTTTGAAAAATATAGTTCAGTGGTTCTGAGATCACATCTGTCAGTTCCTTGAGAACCTTGGGGTGAAGTCCATCTGGTCCTGGTGATTGGAACTCATCTAGACTGGACAGGTGTTCAGTTACCATTTTCTTGCCTATCTTAACTTGTGTTTCTAATCTTTTTTATGGCATTGTTTTTGATAGGTTGGATTGTATTTTCACTTTGTGTAAAAACAGATGCAAAAAATGAGTTAAATAGCTCTGCTTTCTCCCTGATGCTTGTCATCTTCTTGCCACTTTTTCCCACTAATGGACTAATAGTTTCCTTAAACTTTTTCTTGGTTTTTACATGTTTTACATATCTCTATATATCTCTATCTCTATCCATCATCTATCTATCTATCTATCTATCTATTTATCTATCTATCTATCCATATGCCATACATACATGCACCTGTATTTAATCAATATATCAAATCTCCTGAAAGCAACCAACCAAGAAAACCTACATAATTCCAAAGACTTTTTAGCTTGGGGTATTGGAAAAGAGATAGAGTTGGGTTAAAGATTCTTGGAAAGTGATTGAAAATACAGCAGCATGAGCACTTCTTTTTGAATGTGTAACCATAATAAATATTATTAAGAATCCCCCTTAACATCTCCTTTGACAGAAATCAAAATTAAACATTTCTATAAATTCAATTTTTTGGTCAGCAATTTTTCATAGTGAGAAAGGATGTACTAAGTCCTCTTTATTAGCTGATTTCTTTGGTTTAGCCCAGGTCTGAAAATAATGATGTAACATTTTGGCAAGAATATGCATCCCACTAATGCAGCACCAGAGGACAAGATGGAGAAGACCTCCACAGCTACCATGGCTTTGCCTTTTGTGCTCAGATAAGCTGGAAAGAAGGAGGCCCACACACTGCAGAAGGCCAACATGCTGAAGGTGATGAATTTGGCTTCATTAAAACTGTCAGGTAATTTACGGGCAAGAAAAGCAACAACAAAGCTGGCGATAGCCAAGACACCCATGTAGCCCAAGACACAATAAAAGAAGAAAGCTGACCCCTCATTGCACTGTAAAATCATTTGAATGCATGTCTGAATGCATGTCCAACTCAGAGAATGGTGGATATGTTGACAACCAAAGAATACAAATATACACTTGTAAGAGAGAACAGGAAAGGACAGTACAAAAAGGCAATCTTTTCCCCAACCATTTCCTCATCTGAGATCCTGGTTTAGAGGCCATGAAAGCAACAACCACAGTAATGGTTTTGGCCAGAACACTAGAAATAGCTACTGAGAAGGTAATGCCAAAAATTGGTTGTCGGAGAAGGCAGGTCACCTTGCTAGGTTGGCTGAGGAACAACAAAGAGGATAGAAAACAGAGCTGAAGAGAGATAAGGAGGGTGTAGGTAAGGGACCAGTTGTTGGCTTTGACAATCGGGGTATCCTGGTGCTTAATAAAAGTTCCAAGTACCCAAGATGTCAAGAAGAAACAACAAAGAGCAGTCAAGGCTAAACAATTTCCTAAGATTTCTTCAAAAGTTAGAAAGACAAGCAGCTTCAGTATAAATCCTTTCTTTTCTTTATTTGGATAATGATCTTCTGAACATTCAAAACAGTCATCCATATCTGGAAGAAAAGTTAAGGAATTTGTCATTTATCCATTCCAAAGTTTTGAAAATATCCATCTGATGGGTGTCAGTTAATTATGGTTACTAGTAGGATCATTTTTCTATGAAATTGCATTCCCCCCCCCTCTATTGTATCTTTTAGGATTTGCATGCAAAAAGCACAATGGAAAGTAGTCATTTTTTAAAAAAAATTTAAATTTGAACTAGGTTGTCTTTGAAAAGTAGAGATTAGGGGTCCTCATATCGTACTTTCATAGGGGTCAAAAAGAAAAAGATAAAGAAGTTATTGAATTAATTCAATGTATGTAGACTCAACAGGGACGCGGTGGCTCAGTGGGTTAGGACGCTGAGCTTGTCAATCAGAAGATCGGCAGTTTGGCGGGTTGAATCCCGAGTGCTGCGTAGCAGAGTGAGCACCTGTTACTTGTCCCAGCTTCTGCCAACCTAACAGTTCGAAAGCACGTAAAAATGCAAGTAGAAAAATAGGGACCACTACAGTGGGAAGGTAACAGCGTTCCGTGTGCCTTTGGCGTCTAGTCATGCCGGCCACATGACCACGGAGTTGTCCTCGGACAAGCGCTGGCTCTTCGGCTTTGAAACGGAGATGAGCACCGGCCCCTAGAGTCAGACACGACTATCACACATGTGCGGGGGAACCTTTACCTTTACCTTTACCTTTTCATTACCTGACTAGGTATAACATCATGGGAAACCTTTGAAAACCATTAGTTTTCAATGGTTTCCACAGGCACCACAGATGACATGAATGATAAGAGCTTTGCACCATGAAACAGATGGTTTTGAATTTGTTGTTATGAGAAGGTGTAGAAAATATGTTTATTTTAAAGAGGAATATTTGCATATTCCATATCAGTGGATGTAAATCTCCTATTGGCAGATCCCAAAACAACTTGTCCATTTTCTGTTCCGTACAATATTTCAATTTTCTTCTTCTTCCTTTTTGTTTCCTTTACTAAAAGAAGATACATGTAGTCCTTGACTTGCAACCATTTTCAGTGACCATTTAAAATTGCAATGCTGAAAAAATGACTTACAACGGATCCTCACACTTACAACCATTACAACATCTCCACAGTCATGTGATCAAATTTTAGGTCCTTGGTAACTGACATGTCTGTATAATAGTTGTAGCATCCAAAAGCATCCCAGTTCACCATTTGTGAGCTTAGCTTAATGACTCAGTGATTCACTTAAGTGTAGTGAGTTCCTGTATCACATTGGCAAAAATGGTTGTAAAATCAACTCACTTAATAACTGCCTTGTTTAGAACAAGTATTCTGGTTTCAGTTGGGGTTGTAAGCCAAGGACAATCTATAATTATGTATCTATTACTACTCTTATTGTGTAACATTTCAGTGACTGGGCTATTATTTGGTCCCCAAACTTAGCAATTTGGCTGAAAACATTTCATCTCCATCTGGGGGGGGAGACATCTTCAGTGCACTTTGAATTGTGCTCATCTGTCAGAGCACCGGCCTTTAAATACCTTTTTGTGTGGTGCAAATTGGTGTGGATGTTGTTTATCCAGATGTTGCTGAGTCATGGTCTGTTTTCTGGCTGTTTGATTGGCTGGTTGTGTTGCTGGGCCATAGCCTTTGGTGTAAAGTATCATCTGTGTGATGCAAATGATGTTGTTCATTCAGTTGGTTCTGAATAATATGGTCTGGGTCAATGCCAATGTATCTGTTTATTAACTTATTAGTGGAAAACCAGACTTTGAGGAATTCTCTTTCTCTCCTTGATTTCGCATAGATTACAATTGTGGTCCCAGTTAGATCAAATTTATGTCCTTCTGAGTCTTTGTGCATGGACATGAGGGAAAGTGGGTCATGTCTTCTGATGGCCAGGAAGTGTTCATGCAGTCTGGTTGATAGATTTCTTCCTGTTGCTGCACTATGGGCCAAAAAGAACTATATGGGCAAACAGGAAGAAAGCTATCAATCAGACTGCATGAACAGTTATTTTCTAACTATTATAGTGTATTTTTGCTTATTATTTTAATATGTTTTGTGAGTCTGTCATCTGCAAAGTCATTTATTCACTCTTCCAATAAAAAAATGTATGTTTGTATTGGGTACCAGATTGGGGTAGTTTGCTTCTTCCTATAAATGTATTTAACTGATATTTGTGTACAATGATTATAGTAAAGTTTTAATCTGAGTTTATTTCTATGAGTTGACTCACAATAAACTGAGTACAATTCAACGTATTTGCTATCGTTCCCTATGTTTAATGACTTCTACAGAAATACATGGCTATGTCAAATTGCTGATTGTTCATCTGCAGGCATAGCATTGTTGTGTTATCTTTGGAGACAGTAAATCTCCTTGTTCATGTTTTGCTTTAGTTTTGATGGCTTTGTTTATCAAATATGAAGTTACAGAATTATTGCATTTTAAACATGAGTGGAGAAATAACACATGAGAGAATTACTATCATTTAGTATATGTGTAAATATTTAATAAGAAATATTTTTAACAAGTAATTGCTTGGAAAGACTTGCCTCCTCTTTTTAAATATATTGTTGATATGGTCCAAAATTGATTTAAAAACCCATTATTTCAGGCAGATTGGTTTGTCCTGTAAAGGTGATGTATTTATTTACTTCTTTGGAAAATGATTGTAAGTACAACAACATGAGCATTCCTTTTGGAGTGGGCAAACATAATAAGTCTTAATAACAATGATAATCCTCCATAAATTATCTTTTCACAGAAATAGCAAACAGTCTTTTTATTGTCAGCAATTTTGCATAGTGAGAAAACTCACATGATGTACTAAGTCCTCTTTATTAGTTGCTCTCTCTGGTTTAGCTCAGGCCTAAAAACAATGATGTAGCATTTTGGCAAAAATATGCATCCCAGTAATGCAGTGCTGGAGGACAAGATGGAGAAGACCTCCACAACTACCATGGCCTTGCCTTTTGTGCTCAGATAGGCTGGAAAGAAAGACACCCATATACTACAAAAGGCCAACATACTGAAGGTGATGAACTTGGCTTCGTTAAAGCTATCAGGTAGTTTGCGGGCAAGAAAAGCCACAATAAAGCTGGCGATAGCCAAGAAACCCATGTAGCCCAAGACACAATAGAAAAATATAGCTGACCCCTCATTGCATTGTAAAATGATTTCTTTGGATTCTGTGTGCATGTCTAACTCAGGGAATGGGGGAGATGTCAAAAACCAAAGAATACAAATACATACTTGGAAGACAGAACAGAAAAAGATAATAGAAAAAGACATTCTTTTCCCCACCCACTTCCTCATCTGAGATCCTGGTTTAGTGGCCATGAAAGCCACAACCACTGTGATGGTTTTGGCCAGTACACTAGAAATGGCCACTGAGAAGGTGATGCCAAACATTGATTGTCGGAGAAGGCAGGTCACCTTGCTAGGTTGGCTGAGGAAGAACAATGAGGAGAGAAAACAGAGCTGAAGAGAGAAAAGCAGGGTGTAGGTGAGGGACCGGTTGTTGGCTTTGACAATGGGAGTATCCCTATGCTTAACAAAAGTTCCAAGTACTCCAGATGTCAAGAAGAAGAAATAAAGAGCAGCTGAGGCTAAACCAGTTCCTAAAGGTTCTTCAAATTTTAGAAAGACCACCAGTTTTGAGATACATTCTTTCTGTTCTTTCTCTGGATAATGATCTTTTGGACATTCAAGACAGTCATTCATATCTGGAAGAAAAGTCAAGGCATTTGTCACCTATAAAAGGTAAGGTAAAGGTTCCCCCGCACATGCATGCTAGTCGTTTCCGACTCTAGGGAGTGGTGCTCATCTCTGTTTCAAAGCCAAAGAGCCAGCACTTGTCCGATGATGTCTCTGTGGTCATGTGGCCGGCATGACTAGACACCAAAGGCGCACGGAACGCTGTTACCTTCTCACCGTTGTGGTCCCTATTTTTCTACTTACATTTTTACGTGGTTTCAAACTGCTAGGTTGGCAGAAGCTGGGATGAGTAACAGGTACTCACTCTGTTACGCAGCACTCGGGATTCGACCCACCAAACTGCCGACCTTCTAATCGACAAGGTCAGCGTCCTAACCCACTGAGCCACCACGTCTTTTTTGTCATCTATACATTCCTTATTTTTGAAAATTATTTTCCTGGTGGATTCTCACTGATATTACTTATGAGTTTTACATGATTCTGTAAAAATGCAGATTTTCCTGTTTAGGATTCAAGGGCAATTTTTCTTTGAAATCAATACTGAAAAAGATATGTTGGGTTCAACAAGCAAAAAGAATATTGCATGCTTGATTTCAAGATAATAAAAGTATATTAATCTGATTCCTGTCCTTTGTTATGCTTCTGGGTTTTATGTTGAGAACATTAGTTGGTTCTACAAACACACATTCCATGGTAAAATATCCAATCCATTCACAAAACAATCTTTGTCTGCTCAATCTTATTTGTTTTCTCTTAGTTTCAGATTTTATTGAGGAAAAGACCTGGAAAATGGCAGATCAAACAGAAAAATTGTCTGCATTCATTTACAGATAAACTGACCTTAGTGGCAAGGTTGCTTGTTGAACTTTACACTATCAATTTTAAAAAACTGTCATGATTTATTTAGATTTTAACTAAAAATATAAATTTAACTTGGCTCTACTTATTACTATTCTGTCTTTAAAAGAAGAAATTGGTCTCCACATTATACTTTAATCTAGGCTAAAAAGAAAGATTAAAAAATGTGTTGAATCATTGCTAATTGCCTCAAATGATACATTCATTTAGGGTTTTCTGATAAGAATAAAGTACTTTGAGCTTTTATTTTTCCAGCAGACTTTTTCTTTAATTCCTAAATATTTATTAGGTCAGATATTGTTTATCTGGACTTACAGCAGAGATGTCAAACTGCCGGCCCGCAGGCCGGACGCGTCATGTGGAAGCTGCACCCACCCCACTGCCAGCAATAGCAAAACCGTCCCGATACGTTGCATGATGTCACGTGCTGTCACGAGTTTGACATGTCTAACAGTGATTATGTTGTCATCACAAACTCTGATGATGACATCATAAAATAGAAGATAAGAAGAAGAGAAGCTTTTTTAAAAAAATAAATAGGCATAATATATCCCGAGTTTATAAAAATCATGATATATTTGTTTATTGAGTGAACAATCTTACAGGATGATTACCAAGTTTAGCTAATTGAATATCTTCTACAAAAGAAGCAAGCTCAGAGAACACCAAGAACCCTCATGTCAACCCTGAGCTACAAATATTTTCCTATACTAATTTTACAGGAAAAAAAATGAACCCTCAATAGGCAAACTAAGTTGAAAATATGAAAAATAAATAAATAGATAATAGATGATTGCAGAAGATCTATGGCTCAATGGATATATATGTAACACAACATCAAAACAGCATTCTGCACAGACAGAAAAATATCCACCATCCTAAGAAACCCCAAAGACTTAATTGGGTTAGAAAACCAAGGAGTATATGAAATCCCATGCACCATCTGCCCACCACATACATCGGACAGACCAACAGAAGAATAAGTGCATGCATTGAAGAGCACAGGAACTCAGTTAGAAAGGGAGAACAAACTTCATCCCTGTTCCAACACTTTAAAGCCACTGGACACAAAATTGATTTTAAAAGAACCAGAACTATCACCAAAATTGAACACTTTAACAACAGAATAATCAGAGAAGCCATCGAGATAGAAAAACACCCCCACAGCATGAATAAACAAGATGATACCACTCGCCTACCAGCCATTTTGAAACCCGCCTTGATTGACAAACGAGTCCCAACCACCAAGAATGATACCAGACCCAAACTCATGATAACATCACATGACATCACCACCACACAACCATTCAAAAAGCAAATCCAAACCCACAACGATAACGATACACAACCACAAAACAGAAACCTAACTACAGCTGCAACATTAGCCACTTTAAACTCCTCCAAACCACACAATAAGCAAACTGACACCCACTATAAAAACATGGCACCACCACAAACACGGAGCCTAACAAAAGCAGCACAACTCACCAGTTCAGGTCTAAGGCTGGCAGCTAAGACCAGCCCATTGACTCAAAACACAGCCCCACCCAATCAGAACACAGCCCCCATTCAAAACACACTCCCACCCAATCAGAACACAGCTAAGCCCCCACCCAATCAGAGCACACCTCCACCCCATCAGAACACAGCCAAGTCTCCACCCACAGAACAAACCCCCTCTGGCAGTTTAAAAAAGAAAAAAAAAAACAGCCACTCTCACACACTTCTCCCAGAAGAACGAAGCTGAAGCCACCAGCCTGAGGATGACGGATGAGATTTCGTCGAAACGTTGCCCTGATACCTCCAATTCTATGTGGAAAAAAACCCGAATGACCAAAGATCTACATACAAACACCCGCGAAAACCTCAGAAAACAGATATATAGATATAGATATATCTGTATTAAGAAACTCTGTCAAAATCTTACAAGCAAACTTTGATTTCTGAACAATAGACTGTTGTCCACTGTTTAGACAGGAACATTCACCCTGAAGAACTTATAAAGCTACTCATTATACACATCTTAAAGTAATCAATTACATTTTGCTTAAGTCAATTTAATGAAAAATTGATGGATTGTCTCACCATTTTTATTTGAAATCTTTCCTTCTGGGCATGGAACACAATCATAGCAACAGAATTGTTTTCCTTCAATCCCTTTCTTCCAATATCCAGGGGAACAATGGACATTACACAGAGAAATTGGAAGTACCTGGTCATAAACAGATAAGGTTTTTCAAAGAAAACTTTTTAAAAAAAAGAAAAGAAAAGAAAGAAAACAGTTTCTAATTATTTTCCTTTATGGCAGGAAAGAATTTCAATGGCCTGTTTGAAGAAGGGCAGGGTTAGTAAATAAATGTACATTATCAGAATCTTATGGAAATAATCATTATTTCAAATGGAAATGTAGCTCAGCGATGAAAATCTGGCTTTTATATTGTAATGTTATTTTGTCAATTTGGCAAATGCTTAAACATGGTCAGCATTTGTACAGAATATATCTGTTCTTTCTTTTAAAAAGAGACTGAAAGAAAAAAAAATGTATAAAGAGATTCTGTTCAGTACAGGCAAAGACATTTTCATGGTATCATCATGGATGAAATTATAGTTGATTAAATAACTCCAAACCTGGTTAAAAGCTGGGTGCCAAATAATCGCATTTTTATCAATGAATATTTCTTTCCCTTTTGGAGCACTGGGATCTAAGTTTCCAACTCTAACTTTCTGAAAGGATCTGTTAGGAAAAGTGATCAGGTTAACGATGGTGAATCCTCCAGTTGCTGCTCCTCCATTCAGGAACACTCTCTCCCCAGCTGAATTGTTAAAAGAAATGTCTTGAAGAAATGAATGGAGCTGCTTGAAAGAGAATGAAAGAGAGAGGGAATTGAAAGGATAATAATGGAGAACAGACCATCATATTCAAATTTCTTTCAGTCATTCTTCCCATCTCTGTAATAATGCTCAAATAAGTAAAATTGAGAAACCTGATAATTTATATTACAAGTAAATGTATAGGTTTACTCTCTTATTAATTTGATCTTATTTTAAGGGAAAATAGGAAATGATGTCAATGAATAAAAGCAAAATGAAAACAGGCTGTTTTGTATATTATTTTTATTCACTATGTAAAGAATTAATCAAACCTACACCATACATCGTATAGTCAAGGCTATGGTCTTCCCAGTTGCAATGTATGGCAGTGAAAGCTGGACCATAAAAAAGGCTGAGCGCCAAAGAATTGAGGCCTTTGAACTATGGTGCTGGAGAAGACTCCTGCGAGTCCCTTGGACTGCAAGGCGATCAAACCGGTCGGTCCTAGAGGAGATCAAACCTTACTGCTCTTTAGAAGGCCAGATCCTGAAGCTGAAACTCATATATTTTGGCCACCTAATGAGAAGGAAGGACTCACTGGAGAACAGCCTAATGCTGGGAAAGATTGAGGACAATAGAAGAATGGGATGACAGAGAATGAGGTGGCTGGATGGAGTCACTGAAGCAGTAGGCGTGAGCTTAAATGGACTCCAGAAGATGGTAGAGGACAGGAAGGCCTGGAGGAATGTTGTCCATAAGGTCGCAATGAGTTGGACACGACTTCGCAGCTAACAACAACACCACCATACATAATCTTATCCATCACTTTTCCTTCTTCATTGATACAAAGCTATTTGAGAGGCTGGGACCTGATAAATTTCATTTGAGATTTAAGTGAGGATGGAGGGAAGGAGGCAGGGAGGGAAGGAGGGAGAGAGAAAACATTCATATTTCCAACATTGAAACATTTACGAGCCAATTAGAAGTATTTTGGAGATTTTTTTTATTTATGGAAAGGAGAATGAAAAGTAATGTTAAATGACCGTATAAAACAGTGCTTCCTTTGACTATGTCTTGTTTTGCATACTACAATGATTTTCTACATAAATTGCACTGATATCTAATATCTGGCAATCTGCAGATGTGGAAGGTCAGTTTTTTTTAAACTACACTTTTTTTTAAATGATACAAAAATTCCATTGACTAGACTGAAATTTGCAAATTTTTTATCCCTTTTATTTTATAACTTATAATTGGCTATTACATTAATAATGGTGTTTCCTCATTATCCATATTGATCTGTGGTCATAGGTCGTAGCAAACAAGCCATGTTAGATTATGATGAGAAAAGCTATTCAGTGAAGGAAAAGATAGGGTCGCGATGGGTCGGACACGACTTCGCAACCAACAACAACAACAACAAGAGACATTACCTGCCAAGGCTGCAGATTTGAAAATTCAAACATTTTAATTCTTCTGTGTTGGAAGTTTGATCTCATTGCCTCATGCAAAGAATGTGCCACTGCATAAACAGCATTGTAGATAGTGTAGCTTTGGACAGTCATCTGTAACTCAAAGAGGGGTGCAGGTAGATTTTCCAAATTTTCTTCTCCACTACAAGTTTCATTGATCATTGAAGGTGATTTTTCATTTGAAAATGAGCAATCAAACAATTGCTGCCAAACCTCTTGAAGAAATCCATCTTTGTGGGTTGAAGGTTTGATGACTTGAAGAAATTCTTTGAAGCCTTGAACTTCCCTTGAATGCACTGTAAAGGAAAGAGACCCATGGTACATCTGGAGATCCCAACCTCTTTGAAATCCTGTCAGTATGAAATCAATTGGGAACATCAGGATCCAAACTTTGCTAAATGATGCAATCTCTTTGTTTTCATAATCATGTAGAAACACAACAGTTCTGAGCCACAGAACTGTGAATGATTCACCGTAGACAAGAAAAACATTGGTTTTCTCTTCCACCAGTTTACTAGAAATAATTGAGATTAGATCAAAAAGTTCTGAAAGTTCTTCAAAAGGGGCTTGCTGTGGAATTTTTTGTGTGAAGGCTAAACAGATCCCATTCTGGGAAAGCATTGGATGAATTTTCTGCAAAAATTGTTCTGCCTTATTCTTATCAAAAGTAAAGACTCCAATCCACGTCCATCCAAAATGGAGAAGAAGTTTGATAATTCCGATGTACTGATGGTCCTCTTTTGGCATCATGCAATAAAGCGAAGATAACTTAGTAGCCTGGAACTCTTCTTGGGCAAAAGAGCCATAGGTCAACTGAACAAACACAAAAAAGACAATCATTATTCATAAGAATAAAGGAAAAAATAACTATGGAAACTGAATGTACTCTTAAGGGTCTCATGTTTCAGCACTGGGTTAGACTAGAGGACCTCTATGGTCCTCTTCATCTGTTATCCTCTTATTCTCTTATTTTCTTAGTCTATTTATTCTGTTAATGTTCATTACAAAAGAAGAGAAGTTTCTCTCTTACTACTCTGCCCCAAATTACCTGTGGAATCTTGAAGAAATTTATACTTTCTGCCATATAGGAAGAAGTAGAGGCATCTAACCCTCCAATGATGGCCATGAGATTCTTCTGGTTACCACATTTGTAGTTAGGAAAAAATCCCTCAGATTTGAAAAGCAGGTCCAGAGTGGTGCGATAGGTCATCCTTGGGTTGTAGTAACTATCATAGATGTGGAACCCAAGAGTGACGTTAGGTAAAATCTGGAAGTCCTCATTGATCTCCTTCACAGCAAAGGCCAAGGCAAGGACGTGCTGATAAAATTTGGTTATTACACTGCCAATAGTTAAATCCCCCCCATTGAAGAAGTAATTTTAAAATTCTTATAATGTGGCATCATTTCTAAATATATAATGAAGATTTCCATCTCTGATGGATGTAGGAAGGTGATAAGTATAATGTACTAATATACTGTAATAATTTTTACAGTGTTTCTGTGGTTTGAAATAAATATGCACAACAGCAAAAAAAAATAATAGTTTCCTAAGCTACATTTATTTAGTTTAATACAAAGCAAAATATGAACAGATTCAACCGGTATCACTCATTTACTGCTTGCAGATGAATTACTTCCAGCTCATTAAATGTTCTTCCAAAAACTTTAGTATGTCTTTTGGAGATTTAATGTATGAATCAAAAAGACTTTTAAGATTTTAAACTATTTTCATGAGAAAGACTTTAACTTAATGTAAAGAAATATTTCTTCTCCCACAACCAGATGTACTGAAAAGACAGAGTAGGCTAAGATAGATTAGATCCAAAGTCTACATTATGTTGAAACAGTTTTTACTCATATAAGAAATTTTGGGGGAGCTGGCTAAGATTGAGGAACACACCTGAAGAAAAACATTCTTACAGTGGTAACTGATAAGGTTTTAGAGAAGGATGTTCCTTATATTCAATTTCAATAAAGTTATAAAAAATTTGAGACATCATCCCACCAATGATGAGGTCACCAGGGTGGAACCACTCATGTGGAACAGGGAAAGCATCTCTTGAATGGCATCTCAGAGTAGCTACATTGTGTAACAAGAAAAACAAAAGGACTAACATCTTCACTCTATTGTTATAGAGAGGAAGAAGAGAATCTCTGGAAATGAACCTCATGGATCAACCCCTTTGTGCTCCCAATGTTATTCTAGAAATATTTATACCAATTGATTCTCAACATCTATTCCCCTTCTGCAGAGATCTTTTGATGTTTTGCCTACATGGATAATAGACTGATTTCAGTTATTTATAAGGAATATAATTATCTCTGAAACATTGGCAAGCTGGCAATTTTTCTTTGCATAGCTGATCAACGTTTTTTCTCTCTTTCGGGTGACCTAATAAGTGACTGATGGTTAACCTGTTTTGAAAACAATTGGAGAAGTAGAATTGGGAAGATATTTTGGAAGATTTCCCCCCCCACACACACACTTTTCTATAGTTCCTCAAATTTATTCATTAAAAATTATATATATAGGTAGTCCTCAACCTATGCCCACAATGGAGCCCAGAATTTTTGTTGCTAAGTGGAAAATGCATTAAGTGAGTTTTGCCCTACCCCCAAAAATAAGCCCTACTTAAGACCCCACCCACTCTGTCCCAGTGTAGATTTTTTGGCAGGCCAGATGGCATGCCTCCCCATACCTTATCTGCTGCCAGTGCTACCACTGTGAATTCAATTTTGCAGTTCAGCTAAACTCCAGCTGTGGCGGGCTCCAGTTCCCATCAGCTTTAGGAAGCCTGGGTGATGGAAACCTTAGGCCAGACTCCTTGCAGCTGAAGCAATCTGGCTGGCCTGGGTCAGGTTGGCCATTGAGGGAGGGGTGGCCTGTCTCCATCTTCCAGCTCCACTGCACATGTGGGACGAGACTGTGCATTTCAGGACAATGACTGCAAAAGGCATATGTGAATTCCTGCAGCTCCTGGAGGCTCTGCTTTTCACACCACTTGGTTTCCCACCCCACCCCTGCCAGACTGATCTGGTGGGTGGGATTGCCTTCCATCTTTCCCGCCGCTCCATTGGCAACTGTTGCTGCCCTCCCAAGAGGTGACATGGCGATTGGACAGTGGCCATGCTGCAAAAGGGGATAGACTATCCCCCCAAAGCACCGCTGAAAACAGCAAGGCAAACATGCACACAGACACGGTGCCAAAACCAGGGTCGCAGATCCCTGCAGCTCTTGGAGGCTCCGAGTGCTACTTTTCGCACTGCTGGTTTTGGCACTGCATCTGTGTGCATGTTTGCCTTGCTGTCTCACCTGTTGGCTGTAGAAAAAATAAGACACCCCCCAAAAATAAGCCCTAATGGGTCTTTTGGGCCTAAAAATAAATAAATAAAAGATCCAGGCTTATTTTTGGGGAAACACGGTATTTGTGCAAACTCTCTATCTGTGGCCTCCTGGGGTCTGATTATAGCTATTTCTCATCATTCTTTCAAGTTTGTTTTGGTATTATATTATATTATATTATATTATATTATATTATATTATATTATATTATATTATATTATATTATATTATATTATATTATATTATATTATATT
>JAKJMR010016911.1:85691-114046 GCA_024449315.1 Daboia siamensis
TTATTATTATTATTATTATTATTATTATTATTATTATTATTATTATTTATTCCTCCAAGGTTCCTCCCAACTCTGTTATTCTGTTAAAAATAAATGAAATCTTTAATTCATTAATTCTGTAATCTTCCTTTGTTTATCTCTTTCTAAATAATATATGCTTTCTTTCTCTTGGTTTCAAATCAGCTCCACCCATATCTTAAAAGGGTTTCCTTCAACAATTCAGCAAATGACTTGGTGACCTTTAATGAGCGAAAGGAAATAAGAGGTGGATTTGACATTGTGAACATGGTCGCTTTTCCGAACAGGTCATTTGAAAGAGTGAAAATTGGATGGATAAATCCAGATGCACCTGGTGGAGAAGAATTCAGAATTAATGAGAACATGATTTTTTGGCACAGAGTCTTTAATCAGGTGCGGGTGTCTGGGCTCTTAAAGGACCCTCCTTTCTCCATCTCGTTCATAATATTTATTTTATGAATAATAGGAAGAGGCAGAGGTGTTTGCAGAAAATGCTTGCCCTTATGATAATATTATATCATACTATTATAATACTACCATATACAAGAGCCGTGGTGGCGCAGTGGTTACAATACAGTCTTACAGTTTAACTCTCTCCATAACCAGGGGTTTGATCCTGACCAGCTCAAGGTTGACTCAGCCTTCCATCCAGCCAAGATTGGTAAAATGAGAATCCAGTATCGCAGGGTAAATATGTCGACTCTAAACTGCATAGAGAGGGCTATAAAGCATTATGAAGCAATATTATAAGACTAAGTGCTATTGTTAGCACTATATCTACTATCAAAGATTAATAGAGATAATAGAGATGTCTTGCTCAAATATTGGGGGTAGCTGTACAGACACTACGGGGTACATTTTTCTTATCTCAGCTCATTTTCTATTTATATCAGGTCTGTCCCCTTTCAATATGCAATGAACGGTGCCATCCTGGAAATCAAAAGAAAAAGAAGGAAGGAGAGAAATTTTGCTGCTATGACTGTATTCCCTGCCCAGAAGGAGAGATTTCAAACAAAATAGGTACATTATCCATTGCTGTAACTGTCTCTTGTTTCTCATCTTACAGCAATAATGTAAGTTGTTATCTGAGGCAGCCAATCAGAAGTGACTCAATTGACATTAATGCCTTATTATTGTCTTTCTAGCCAGTTCTTAAGAATGTGCATCCATTCTTAAAAGAAGAGGTCCTTGGTGCTCTCTGAGCTTGGTTGTTTTCTTGCAGATGTTTCATTACTCAAATTAGGTAACGTCATCAGTGCTAGTAAGAAGTGTGTTTATATGACAGCAAACCATACTCCTTATGGCAATGTTTTAGTAAGTCTTCAACTTATGTGAAATCCAAAGCAGTCCATGTTATGCTTGGTGCCTTTCAATGAAAGTCACCCAGCTGGCTTTCTGTCTAAGGCAGGAACTTAGAATCCACAATCTTCTGGTTTATTACCGATTGTCATACACACACACACACACACACATGTACACATAAACACACATGATATTACAACAACTTTGCTTGGGGCACAAAGTGCTATGCACAAATTGACACTGAAACCTTTCTTTTTTCCTTCTTTTCATCTGTCTGTTTTAAAGATATGGAGAAATGCTTCAAATGTCCAGAAGACCAATACCCAAACAAAGGAAAAGATGACTGCATCAACAGAATTGTGACATACCTTTCTTACAAGGAACCTTTAGGGTTTACTTTAGCCTCCATTTCTGTTTCATTGTCATTGGCCACTGCTGTCATATTAGGGATATTTCTTAAGCATAGAGATACTCCTCTGGTCAAAGCCAACAATCGAGACCTCACCTACCTTCTCCTTATCTCCCTCCACTTCTGCTTCCTGTGTCCTCTCCTGTTTATTGGTCAACCCAATGAAATAACTTGCCTTTTCCGACAACCAACCTTTGGCATCATCTTCTCTGTTGCTGTTTCTTGTATCTTGGCCAAAACCCTCACTGTGGTTATAGCGTTCATGGCTACCAGGCCAGGCTCCAACATGAAGAAGTGGTTGCAGAAAAAAATGGCAATCTCCATTGTCCTTTTCTTCTCTCTCATCCAAGTTGCCCTTTGTATCATCTGGCTAGCATCTTTCCCCCCATTCCCACAGTTGAATATGCATTCTCTAACCAAGGCCATCATCAAAGAATGTAATGAAGGTTCTCCAATCATATTCGCCTGTGTCCTAAGCTACATGGGCTTCCTGGCCCTTGCCAGCTTCTTTGTGGCCTTCTGTGCTCGCAGATTACCAGATAGTTTCAATGAAGCCAAATTCATTACCTTTAGCATGCTAGTATTTTGCAATGTTTGGATATTATTTGTTCCAACTTACTTGAGCTGCACAGGAAAAGCCTTGTTGGCTGTGGAAATCTTCTCCATCTTAGCTTCCAGTGCTGGATTACTGGGATGTATCTTTTTCCCTAAATGCTACATTATTCTGTTGAGACCTGATATGAATACCAAGGATCAGCTAATAAGAAAAAAGAATTAGAACAATGTTTCCCAACATAAGCAAAGTCCAGATATATAGACTGTTGGGATAGACAGCAATAGCCATAATGGCTAGAGAATTCTGGAAGCTATAGTCCATACTTCTTGGAGTTGAGAAATACTGCATGAATAGATTTTCTTGTTTTACCTGTTGTTACTACATTCAGATTGTATGTATAAGATTTGGGGATCAAGGTGTTTATTATATGATCCATTATATTTATGCAACTTCACCAACAAAGCCCTACAATACTCTCAGACTTCTCCTCTGAGCATTGAGGTATTTGGAGACAGAGGCAGTGAAGCAGTGAAGAGGGAGAGCTGGGATCCTATCCAGAAGAATGTGAGTCCTAAGCTCTAAGCAAGATCACAATTTATATACCATCCACGAGGTTATCTAGGACTAATAAATGAATCAATGTAAATCATGCAGTGATCTTTTATTTCCAGAATGTACTAACAGGGCTCTTTTGTTGTTGTTCTGTCACTAAATCATGTCCTACTCTTTTCCACTCAATGGACCACAGCACAGCAAGGCCCCCTGTCCTCCAGTCTCTCCCTGAGTCTTCCCAAATCATGCCCACTGCATCAATGATGCTATCTAACCATCTCATCCCTTGCTATCCCCTTCTCCTTTTGCCAGCCTGGCTTCTGGTTATGTATATGGAGAAGGAGGTATACAACATAACCAGATATCAATGCTATTACTAACAGAATAACAGAGTTGGAAGGGACCTTGGAGGTCTTTTAGTCCAGAGATTTTCAACCTTTTCACCCACTTTACCACTTTTAGGATATGTCAACATCTGAGTACCACAGTCGCCTAGCAAGGTGTCAAAAACTTGATAACCAAAAAAAAAAAAAAGAAAGGAAAAAAGTGATGAAGTACAGGTAGTCCGTGACTTACAACAGTTTGCTTAATGACTGTTCAAAGTTGCAATGGCAATGAAAAGAGTGCCCCCCAACCCACAGCCAAGCAGGACACCTGCCTGCCCGCCCAGCGGCGCTCTTCCTCCTTTCTGAGGTTTTCATCGTTGTGAGCATTTTTGTTGAGGATTGGCAGTGGGAGTGGAATGGGGGGTATTTGGTTTTTATTCCTCCCCCGTCTGCTGGGTGGTTGCAGCAGGTCATTTCACATGACCCTGAGACACTGTGACCGTCATAAATATGAATCAGTTGCTAAGCATCTGAATGTAAATCACAAGACCCTGGAGATGCTGCAACACTCCAGCTGATTGGTGCTTCTTCTGAGCTCAGCAGAAGCACCAGGATCAGCGTCGAGCTTCAGCTGGATCCTGGCGCTGATCATGGTTCTTCCGCTGAGCCCTGACAGCCCTGCAGCTCCAGCCATCTCTCGCTGAGGCTTGTGCAGTGCTGCCACTGGTTCAGCTCATTCCCCTCCCCCGCTACCACTTTTCTAGGATGCTCGCGTACTCTTGCCAGGTGCCAATGTACCACAGGTGGTACCTATACCACTGATTGAAGAGCCCTGTTTTAGTCTAACCCCATGCTCAGGCAGGAAACACTATACCATTTCAGACAAATGGCTGTCCAATTTCTTTTTAAAAACTGGTGTTGGAGCACCCAGAACTTCTGGAGGCAAGTTGTTCCACTGATTAATAATTCTCACTACAGGAAATTTCTCCTTAGTTCTAGGTTGGTTCTCTTCTTGATTAGTTTTCATCCATTGCTTCTTGTCCTGCCTTCAGGTGCTTTGGAAAATAGTATGTTTCAGGTTAAGCCCTTTATGGTACTACAGGTTGAAATCATGTTTTGAATTGCACCAAGCAATCTGTTGGCAACTGTTGCAGACCCCACGGAATTGATATCACATGATGTTGGGAATTTCACAATAAATTGGCTTTCACATTCTCGAGGAGCTGAAGTTTCCAAGTGGTCTTCAAAGAAGGTCCCATAGAGAAAAAAATGCAGAAGTCCAAATAAAATGATGATGAAGATGATGCATAAGCTCCTAGAATAGTCCATATTACACCTCTGCTCCATGAAGCTCACTAGCTACCTGTATGATGATGAGTGGAGTGAAAGGTGTTGGTTGTGACCTTTAATGGCATTGTGTCAAGCTACAAAATATATTGTCATTCGGACCACCATAGTGCTTTTAACTTGCCCACAGTTGTGGAGGGGGAAAGGGTGAATTTAGAGTCCACAGGTGTTCCTTAGCAGTGTGAAAGCTAAAGCCACTGAGATATTTTGATGAGCTGACGTTTCTTCTCATAACAATTGCTAGAAGATTAATTGGACAATGAGACTTGAACTGTCAGAGGGGGAAGGAAAAAATTTACTCTTTTAACTATCTGTTTCCTACCATACTGCCAGAGCTAGCATATCGTACTGATGTGCTATGCCTAATAAAGTTTACTTTAGAGATTGCAATGTCTCTGTTGTTTTGCTTCATTGGGCTTTTCAACTGGAACTTGACATATAGATCCATGCTACCGGATAGATCACCTCATTCTTCTAGGGAAAGCCTGTCCTACTTGGGCCAGCAGAGAGGGCCTGCTTCAGGTCCAATCGCTCAAACAATTCTGACTATCCAGACTTCTTTGCTACAGTGCATGCCCTTTGTATAATCTTAGCCACTAAAGTAAGATCTGCCTCCACCCTCTTATTCTTCTGCAAGAACCTGAAGACCTAGCTCTGCCAGTCGGCCTGAAAACCAAACAGGGGACTCCACACTGGAGGTAGCCACTAGACCGATGGCAGATTCCACCTACTCCCTTGCTCTCTGCTCTTCACCCATCCATCTTTTCAGTTGTTATATTGATGTTGTCAAGCACCAGAGAAATCAGAATATCCAGGCAGTACAAATGGGTATAAAGATTTATTGCAAGCTTAAGTGCTCTACAAGAATCTGAAATACTAATGGTCCATGCAAATTAGCGATAGATAAGAATCAATAAAATTCAAGGTGGGCTGGAATTAAATCTCTTGTGGGCACAAAAGGACTTGTGACTGATGACATGTTTGACCACTCCCTCAGGCTCTGTCTGTTCATCTCCTACAGATTATAATTCTTGTTTGGTTCCTTTATCATTGTTTACTTTATTGTTCTATTATTTTACTTCTGCTCTGTTTGCACCCCTTTCCTTTTCTTCCTTTTTGTTATTGTAAGCCACCTAGAGTAGCCCCATGGTGAGACAGATGGCAAATAAATAAAATAAATCAATGAATCAATCACATAGCAATCCATTCCAATGAAGGCTATTGTTGGTGCACTATTCAGAACTGACCAATGGACTTCCAGGCCACAGTCTCTACCTATTTTTTTTTTAGCAATAACCATGAATCCAGGGGGGAGACTCAAGTCATGGACCTCTCCCTCAAAATAAAAAAAACTAACAGAATATTTGGTCATTTGTGTCTTCATTCCTATTCATAAGAACCTGACTGCACAGCTGACCAATTGTTTGTTGTTTTTAACCATTTAGGCATGTCCAACTATTGGCGACTTTGTAGCCAAGTGCTCTCCATGCTACCCTGTAAAACACAGTTTCTTTCCTTTGTTGGATGTTCAACTTTGCATCAGATCTGATGTTATAAACCTAGCGTGTTTTTTGCTTGCCCCTTCTTCTTTTTCCACTTCTGCAAAAGGCAGTAGGTCCGCCCAGTCCGTCTGTTGGAAACTTATATAACATCTTAAATATTGCTCAAGTACTGCATTAGACAGTTCAGATTGGCCATTTCCCTGAGGATGATGACTAGATGTCAGTCCTTGGTTAGTTCCTAACAGGGATAAAAATTCCTTCCAAAATGCCGAGGTAAATTGCACCCCCCTGTCAGATATGATGCGTTGTGGTGCCCCATGCAATCTGTAAATATGCTGTACAAAAAGTTTTGCTAATGCTTTTGCAGTTGGAATTTTTTGGCAAGGCATGAAATGGACTTGCTTAGAGAACAGATCAGTGACAGTCCAGACAACGGTGTTTCCGTTGCTTTCTGGTAGTTCTACGATAAAGTCCATGGCTATTTCTTTCCATGGGGCTGAGGGATTTGCCACTGGTTGTAACAGTCCTGGCGATTTCCCTTGTAACCTCTTGGCCATTGCACAAATTTGACAACTGCTCACATAGCTTTCTATGTCTTTTTTCATAGATGGCCACCAACATTGCCTTTTAGTTAAGGGTAATGTTTTTACAAACCCGAAATGTCCTGCTGATTTTGTATCATGGCATAGTTGCATGAAATTGGTCCTCTGGGTGGCAGGTATGTATAACTTCTCACCCACCCAAGGTAACCCATCTTTAATAGTGCACACATGCCTATTTTTCTGGAACCATTCGTCCCCTTCCAAGGACTTTTGGAATTCTAATCCGGTTTGGCTATCCACTTTCAGCTTCATTTTTACTTGTGCCCTGGTGGTGATTGGTGCTGCCAGTTGTTGTTCTGGTACGAGTGGTTTAAAGTCAGTTACCCGTGTGCTGTTATATTGGGGCATGCGAGATAATGCATCTGCCAGGAAGTTCTTCCCCCCCGGCAAGTGTTTGAGAGTGAAATTGAATCGGTGAAAGTGTTGGGACCAGCGGGCTTGCTTAGGAGTGAGTTTCCAGGGCATTTTTAGTGCTTCTAAATTTTTGTGGTCAGTCCAGACCTGGAAAGGTATTTTATTTCTTTCCAAAAATTGGCGCCATGTTAATAATGACCACCTTAATGAGAATGCTTCCTTCTCCCATATTTATTTATTTATTTATTTTATTACATTTATATACCGCCCTTTCCCGAAGGACTCAGGGCGGTTTACAGGGTAATTAAAAACACAAATATAAAAGTTAAAAACAAATTAAAATAAATTATAATAATCCCTGTATTAATTAAAAAACCCAATTGGACTAAATTAAAATTAAAAATTCTCAGCCTGGGGCAGAGAGCTCGAAGAGCCAGGTCTTCAGGTCCCGACGAAATGAACGGAGGTCGGGGGCAGTCCTCAACTCCACCGGCAGCTGGTTCCAAAGGGCAGGCGCACCCACAGAGAAGGCCCTACCCCTGGGTGTCATCCGCCGGCAATCTCTCACTGGCGGCACCCTGAGAAGACCCTCCCTGTGGGACCGCACTGGACGAAGGGAGCTTGATGCCGGCAGCAGGTGTTCCCTCAGATATCCCGGACCCAAGCCATTTAGGGCTTTATAGGTCATCACCAGCACCTTGAATCTCACCCGGAGGGCAACCGGAAGCCAATGCAGCTCGCGGAGTAGAGGTGTTACATGGGAGTATCGGGAAACCCCCATCACAACTCGCGCGGCCGCATTCTGCACCAGCTGAAGCCTCCGAGTGGTCCTCAAGGGCAGCCCCATGTAGAGAGCGTTGCAGTAATCTAAACGGGAGGTCACGAGCGCATGAGTGACTGTGCGTAGGGCATCTCGGTCCAGATAGGGTCGCAACTGGCGCACCAGGCGAACCTGGGCAAAAGCCCCCCTGGTCACGGCTCCTATATGATCTTCAAAATTGAGTCGTGAATCCAGGAGGACGCCCAAGTTGCGAGCCCTATCAACGGGGGGTAACACCTCACCCCCCATCGTTAGAGATGGAATAATTTGGTTAACCCGAGATGCCGATATGCACAGCCACTCAGTCTTGGCGGGATTGAGACGAAGCCTGTTTCTCCCCATCCAGACCTGGACCGCCTCCAGACAACGGGACATCACGGAGAGGGCATCGCTGGGTTGGTTCGGGGTGGAAAGAAAAAGTTGGGTATCATCAGCGTACTGATGATACCCCACCCCGAAACCACGAATGATCTCGCCCAGCGGCTTCATATAGATGTTGAACAGGAGAGGCGAGAGAACCGACCCCTGAGGGACTCCACAAATGAGAGGCCTCGGGGTGGATCTCTGCCCTCCCGTCAACACCGACTGCGAACGGCCCAGGAGATAGGAGGAGAACCACCGTAAAACGGTGCCTCCCACTCCCAACCCCCTGAGACGCCGCAGTAGGATACCATGGTCGATGGTATCAAAAGCCGCTGAGAGATCTAATAGGACTAGGACAGAGGAACAACCCCTGTCCCGAGCCCTCCAGAGATCATTCACCAGCGCGACCAATGCCGTCTCCGTGCTGTATCCGGGCCTGAAGCCCGATTGGTACGGGTCCAGATAATCAGTTTCCTCCAGGAACAGAGGGAGTTGATGCGCCACCACACTCTCAACAACCTTCGCCAGAAAGCGAAGGTTGGAGACTGGACGATAGTTATTTAAAACAGCCGGGTCCAGGGCAGGCTTTTTGAGGAGGGGTCTCACCACCGCCTCCTTCAAAGCGGCAGGGAAGACACCCTCCTCCAAAGAAGCAGCTATTACTGCCTGGAACCAGCCTCGTGTCTCCTCCCGGGCCGCATAAACTAGCCAGGAGGGGCACGGATCCAATAAACAAGTGGTGGTGCTCAGCCTCCCCATGATCCTGTCCACATCATCAGGGGAAACAGGATCGAACTCAGTCCAGATAACATACTCAAGACCGTCCGATTCCTCCACGTCAGATTCTGCCCAGTCAGAGTCCAGACCGGTCCGGATCTGAGCGATTTTGTCCGCAAGATGATGACTAAACTCCTCGGCTCGTCCCTGTAAGGGATCCTCCCTCACCTCCTGGTTAAGAAGGGAGCGAGTCACCCTAAACAGGGCGGCCGGGCGATTATCTGCGGACGCGATGAGGGCAGCGAAGTAATTAGACTTCGCCGTCCTTATCGCTGCAAGATAACACCTTATGAAGGATCTTAACTGCAATCGGTCAGATTCGGATCGGCTGGACCTCCAACCGCTCTCTAGGCCCCGTCTCCGACGCTTCATCTCCCGGAGCTCCGCAGAGAACCATGGAGCCCAACGGGATCTGCACCGGGTCAGAGGTCGCAAGGGTACAACACAGTCAAGTGCCCCGGAGGCCGCCCTTTCCCAGGCATCCACCAGGGCATCGACTGGGCTGTGGGTAAGGGCGATGGGTATAGACCCAAGCGCCATCTGGAACCGTTCCGGGTCCATTAGGCGCCTGGGGCGGAACCACCTGGTCGGTTCCGCAGCCCAGCGGCGGGGGGTGGCGTAACGGAAGACCAGCCGCAGGAGATAATGATCTGACCATGACAGGGGAACAATGGTTGGTGAACCCCCTCCCAGATCATCCAACCACTGTCCAGACAGGAACACCAGGTCGAGAGTATGATCCCCCACATGAGTCGGGCCCTCAATAACTTGGGTCAGGCCCATGGTCGTCATGGAGGCCATGAACTCCCGAGCCAACTCAGACGACCCTCTGATATTGGCCATCATTGTTCAGTTTCTGTAAGTTACCTGGATGTATATGCACAAGGTTGCAACGCCCCCTCATCATTTTCCTGTAGTAATACGGCTCCAACTGCTATGTTGCTCGCATCTGCCTGTATTACAAAAGGTTTGTTGGGATCTGGGTGTTTAAGTATAGGTTCAGCAGAAAAGAGTCTCTTTAGCCTCTCAAATGCTGCTTGACATTACATTGACCATTTTAGAGGCTGGCTGGGTTTCATGGGGGACCCCCCCTTCATTTTCAACAAATTTGTGAGGGGCATGGCTATTTGGCCAAATGCGGAGATGAATTAGAGGTAGAAATTTTCAAACCCCAGGAAACTTTGCAATTGCTTCCATGTGCGGGAGTGGGGGGTGCCCACTCTAATACTGCCCTGACTTTCTCAGGGTCCATTTCGATGCCCTGTGGAGATATGCAATATCCCAGGTAGTCGATTTTTTCCTGATGGAATTCACACTTCGATAATTTAGCATATAAATAGACAGCTCGCAACTTTTTCAGGACTGCTCTAACTAGTTTGATATGTTCCTCTTTGGTTTCTGTGAAGATAAGAATGTCATTGAGGTAAACCAGGACCCCCTTATATAGGTGCTCTCTCAGCACATCATTAATTAATTGCATAAAGACTGTGGGGGCCCCTTGCAGTCCGAATGGCAATACTTTGAATCGGTAGCACCCCATTGGGCAGTTGAATGCAGTCTTCCATTCATCTCCTTCCTTAATCCTAATATGGTAGTATGCTTCCCTCAGGTCTAGTTTGGTAAAAATCCTTCCTTTCGATAGGTGGGATAGCATATCCTTCATTAGGGGAAGGGGGTACAGATTGCATCTTGTTTAATCTCTTTTAATTTTTGTATTTTTGTCTTTTAACATGTATTGCCCTGTTCACCGCCCTGAGTTCTTCGGGAGAAGGGCGGTATACAAATAAAATTATTATTATTATTATTATTATTATTATTATTATTATTATTATTATTTTCACTAATTGTATTCAGATTACGGTAATCCACACAGAAGTGGAAAGAACCATCTTTCTTCTCCCTGAACAGAACTGGGGCAGCCACTTTGGGTTTGGCAGGCTCAATAAATCCCCTTTCTAAGTTTTTCTTTCTGAATCTTTCCATTTCTGCCATTTCCCTTGGGCTCATGGCATACATCCTGGGTTTTGGGAGTTTTGCTCCGGGTTTGAATTCTATGGTGCAGTCTGTGGGGCGGTGGGGGGGAAGCTCATCTGCCCTCTCCTTACTGAAAACCTCAGCAAGGTCCCTGTATTCCTCCGGTATCTCTGGTAACCCCTTCTCTTTCCCCACTGCTGCTGTCTCCTCCATCTGGGTTGGGGGGATGCTTTGGGGTTTTAAGCTTTTCTGCTCCCCCTTTGGGAAGTTGAGTTCTGCTGTCCTCCAGTTTATCCCGGGGTTCCATTTCTTCAGCCATTCCAGTCCTAAAATCATTGGGCATTCCATGCCTGGGGCCACTATAAACGTTATGTCTTCCTCATGAGACCCCAGGGACAGGTGAATTGGTAAAGTGGCTAGGGTAGCTGGTCTCCCCCTGTTATTGATCCATCTAATTGACTAAAGGAGATTGGTTGTTTTAGCCTCCTCACTGCAATGCTCAGTCTCTCCACCAGCGTTGGGCTGATGAGGCAGTGGATGCAGCCAGAGTCTATCAGAGCTTTTATTTCAATGGCTTTAGGTATAGAGGAAGCTAATATAGTCACTGTCTTAAGTATGGGTGGAAGGGGTCCACTTACCAATGGTTCTCCCTCTGAGCTGTCTTCCGAGGTGTCCACCGCCCCTGAGGTGTAGGCCGGAGTCCAATCCCAGTTCTTGGCCGGAGTTGTGGACTCTACAGCCTCTGTCCCCTTCATGGAGGATTTTTTTGGGTTGCCTTGGGGCTTCCCCAGCTTTTTGGAAGGTGATGCCTCTGTTTTGCGTGGAGGGGCTTTCGAATGACATTCTGCAGCACGGTGGCCCTCTCTCCCACAATTGAAACACCCCGTTGATTTTTTAGCTGTGGCCGGTGGTTTTTCCCCCTTGCATGTTTGCTCGAGTGGCAGGCGGCCCCATGGTTTTCCTCTGCGGTGTCTCTTTAATAGGTCTACTTCCACTTCCTCTGCCAGGACATACCAGTCATCGAGATGTCCTTCGGGAGAAGGGTGGTATATAAATAAAATTAAATAAATTAAATAAATAAATGTTGTGGGTCTCCTCGAGGCAGGCAAGCATCATACAGGTCGTAGTTTAATCCGTCTCTGAAATGTCTAAGGAGGATATCTTCTGGCCAGTTCAGCTTGCTGGCGATGGCTTGGAATTCTTGAGTATATTCAGCCACCGCCTGCCTGCCCTGCCTCACTCTTTTGATTCTCTCCCGGGCCTTACATTCAGCCAAAGGATCCTTGAACCACCGTCTCAGGGATGACATGAATCGGTTGAAGTCGTTGAGTTCTGGGGTGTTGGAGTCATGCAGGTTCACCACCCAGTCTGCAGCCATCCCATCCAGGGCAGATTGCACAATTCAGTTGCATGCTTTGTCACTGGAGATGTCCCGTCCGTACTCTTCCATGTAGCTGAGGACTTGGGTTAGGAAAAATCCCAGTCGTGATGGCTCCCCCTTGAACTTTGCTTCCAGGGGTGGGAATCTTTGGCTGGAGCGTTGTCTGTGCTGTGGAGGGTATCGCTCCTCATTTCGATCCCTGTCTGTGGGTCAGGGGGTGGTGGTGGTACTGCTGAGTCAGCGACTCCTGTTCCATTGGACGGCTATGGGGTTTCAGGTGTTGGATCCCTTCCATTACCCCTCCAGTTGCAACCCCAGGTGTTGCGTTGGTTGCGGTTTCCAGCTCTCTCCTCCCTTAGTGAACTCAGGGTTGCTTTCATCAAGTCAATAGCTTTTTCCAGAATCCGCTCTTCCTCACTGGCATGCAGGGATTTTTCCATCTCTTGTTTCCATTCTGGTTGGTGGTTACTCCATCTCAGGATCACTTCTCCTGAAGCCTTTTCCCACTCACTTTTCCTTCCAACGCCCATTGACCATCGGGGTTTTCATTTGTGCTGCTCCACCGTTTCCTCCCAGGAGGAATATGACACTTCAGTTTCCCAATGTTTCTGGGAATTCAGCTGGGAGGAAGACTCCTTCTCCATGGGGCTTCCCTCCTCTCTTGCTTCATCGTTAGACATCATATTTATTTGCAAAGTCCCCCGGTAAGGTTTCTCCTTCCAGGTTGACTTCCAGTGCAAGTCCTGTCTAGTATCAGGGCCCACCCCAAACCACGTGTTAGGAAGAAAAAACTCTTGGAGCCAAATCTAGTCCAAAAAGAATCTTTACTATGACATGCTTGGTTGTAGGAATACAAGACAGGACTTAATATTGTCCCACGAACTAAACCCTTATAAAGAGTTCCCGGTTTAACCCCCCCTTAACCCCATTTGGTCAGTCCCCCATCATTTACCTCGTATCATCCCTCTCATGGGAAAAAGGAACTTAGGACCTTTTATGTTTATTGCTCTCTTCCGTGACACAAGCCAAATGCTAGCCCCCCCCCCTTTTGTTTCCCCAGTTCAAAAGGCTTCTATTTTCCTTTGAAATGCCTAATACCAGTTCAATACACATCCATCCCCTCCTCTTCGGGAGATGGCAGAATCTATGGAATAATGTTTGAAACATACATTTATGAATATGATATAAATGGATTCTGACACCTAGCATCATAGATTTCTCCAATGACTTTGCATTCAGGACACAACCAAAGACATAGTCTTATGATTTCAGCTTCCACTGGATGTAACTGGTTTTATATGATTTAACAGTTCTCTGTTAGTTACTCTGATTTGCCACAGTATGCCATTAATTTATGTCAGCACCACACTTCAAAGGCAACAATTCTTCTTTGATCACCCATTCTTAGTGTACAACTCTCAATGCAGGGAACATATATCATTATAGGGAAGACTATTACTCTAACTAGCTTGCTTTTTGTATTTATATCAAAATCTCTGCTTTTCTAGATCAGATTCATGTTAATCATTGCAGCATGGCCTAAGGTTATCCTGAATTTGATTTCAGGAGTAAAACTGCCATCAAGAACAATTTTGGATCCAAGGAAGATAACTTCTCAAACTAGTTAAATTTCCTCTTGCTTTGTTTTAAATGTCTCACGATCATCTTTGTTTCCCTCAATCATACTTTTTCACTTTCATCCTTGATTTTCCAGATCATTTTTTTTCCAGGCCTTCCTTATAGCCAACCATGACTAAGCTATTATTAAAGACCCAACCCAATTCCACTTCCACCACTGCTGGTCCTATAATATATTTTATATGATTCTACCTAAACCCAAATTCTCCTTTTGGCATACATGTCATCATTGTGGTCATCCTATACCAGGGCTCTTCAAACGTGGCCCTTTTATGACTTGTGGACTTCAACTCTGGCTAAGGAATTCTGGGAGTTGAAGTCCACAAGTCATAAAAGGGCCAAATTTGAAGACCCCTGTCCTAAATATTATCCTGTAACTTAATCCACAAACATGATGATGACAACAGTGATGATGATGACAAAACAACAACAACAATAATAATAATAATAATAATAATAATAGTTGCTCAGGCAGGAAACCCTATACCATTTCAAACAAATGGTTGTCCAGTCTCTTCTTAAAAACTTACAGTGTTAGAGCATTTACAATTTCTGGAGGTAGATAAGCAGGAGAATAATTATTTCACCTTTTGCTTTCTTTTTGCTGTGCTATACGATAGGGATTCCATGTTACAGCCTTCATTGCCTTCCCTGCAATTACATGAATCTTAATAATTGCCACTTCTCAAGCACAATTCCAGCTGAGTTTCTTTATTTTATTTTCCCTTTCCATACTATAACACCTCCTTGTGAAATGTTACTGGAATACTTTGCTTAAATAAGATACATTGCCAGCCATGAGGTTATTGATGAAGATATGACCACCTAATCTGCACCTAAATGATGATATTAGAAGTCTCGTTTTTATTTTTATCTTATGTGGGAAACAATATCAATGCAAGAGACTGCTTTCCACCTGATCCCCTACCTATTCCTCATGAATCCTATCAGGCAGGTGACCTCCTTATAGGTGGGATTACTTCTCAGATGTGGTACTTTTTTCATAAACTTTCCTTCCAAAAACAACCTTCACAGGACCTGACCTTCCAATTTCCAATGTAAGAAACTCTTGGACCTGATTTTAGAGTAACTCCATTCTCTTTTCTATGAAAGAAAATATTGGTTGGGCAACCCTGCTAATCACAAGATTTGGTGATTTGGTGATTTGCAAATATAATGAACATAGATAGGTAGGAGTGAATGAATGAATGAATGAATGAGATGGTTCAAAAGCTTATTCTTGCAACTTCTAAGGATGAATGAAAGAAAGTACGGAGATGAGTAAAGGATTAACCTAAACATTCTCTTGTGTTCTCTCCACTTACACTTCTAAGACATTATAACTGGAGTACCTATGATTGGAGTAACTACTTCCAAGATAGTTCTTAATTGATTCAATGAGCTGAATCCATCCAACAATCCCAATTCTCTTTCTGGATACTTTAACTCTGAGATACAAACATATATATTTGTCATTTGAAGAGAATGGAGTTATGGTTAACCCTTTCAAGATAAGCTATGCTATGCAAAATATCCCCTCAGCCCCCAAGAATAAGAAAGAACAAGCCAAAGAAATTAAAAATAGGAAAATTACTTAAAACTAGTTTATGCCAAGTGTAAATTATTACTTCACATCATTGACTATACTTCTGCATATCTTTGTTATCTTTGCAAAAAAAAATCTTGCTTCTACCATATCTCTACATAGCTTTATAATTCCTTTAAACTTCTTGCCTCTTTCTTTGACACGGATGCAATGGACTGGGTAAATTGATGTAGGAAGTACAGTACTTGATGTAGGAAGTACAGTGTGTGGAAAGGAAGGGAGCTCAGGGTGATTGTGCAGATGCAAGTTCCATAAAAAGCAAGTTACAGATACTTTATCATAAGAGGGGTTGCACCACTGAGTCAGTTTTGACTCATTCAATCACTCAATCAGAATAGAGCTGGAAGGGACCTTGGAGATCTTCTAGTCCAACCTCCTGCTCAAGGAGGAGAACCCATAACATTTCAGATAGGTGCCTGTCCTGTTTTTTTTTCTTAAAAACCTCCAGTGATTAAGCATGTAAAATTTCTGAAAGCAAACTGTTCCACTGGCTAATTATTCTCACTTAGGAAGTTTCTGCTTAATTCCAGTTTGTTCCTCTCCTTGATTGGTTTCCATCCATTGTTTCTTGTCTTGCCTTCTGTGCTTTGGAAAACAAGTTGACTTAATCCTCTTTATGGCAGCTCCTCAAATATTGGAATACTACTAGTCCTTCTTTTCTCCTGACTAGCCAAAGTCAACTCCTGTAACCGTTGTTCATATGTTTTAGTCTCCAGGCCTCTAATCATTTTAGTTGCTCTTCTCTGGACTGTTTCCAAAGTCTCAACCTTTTTTGCAATGTCAGTGGCTGCTGCCTGTACTAGTTCATTCAATTTTCTTGGCAGCATTTTCTGAAGTGGTTTGTCCTTGCCTCCTTCTTCCTAGGATTGAGGGACAGTAACTTGGCCAAGGTCATCCATCTGGCTTCATGCTCCAGGCATAGCTCAAATGTTTGCACTGCTGGTTTATAGCCTGATTCCTTAATCACTGTATCAAACAGTCTTTCACCCTGTCAGTTAACAATTAAAGTAGAGTAGAGTAGAGTAGAGTAGAGTAGAGTAGAGTAGAGTAGAGTAGAGTAGAGTAGAGTAGAATAGAATAACAGAGTTGGAAGGGTCCTTGGATGTCTTCTAGTCCAATCCCTCGGTCAAGCAGGAAACCCTATACCATTTTAGACAAATGGTTGTCCAATCTCTTCTTTAAAACACCCAGTGTTGGAGTGTTGACAACTTCTGGAGGCATGTTGTTCCACTGATTAATTGTTCTAACTATCAGGAAATTTCTTCTTAGTTCTAGGTTGCTTCTGTCCTTGATTAGTTTCCATTCATTGCTTCTTGTCTTGCCTTCAGGTTCTTTGGAGAATAGATTGACTCAATCTTTTTTGTGGCAACCCCTGCAATGTCAGAAAATGCTATCATGTAACCATTAGTCCTTTTCATTAAACTAGACATTCCCAATTCCAGTAACTGTTCTTCATATATTTTAGCCTCCAGTCCCCCATAACAGTATGCTAAAGGTAAAGGTAAAGGTTCCCCCGCACATGCGTGCTAGTCGTTTCCGACTCTAGGGGCCGGTGCTCATCTTCATTTCAAAGCCGAAGAGCCAGCACTTGTCCAAGGACTTCTCCGTGGTCATGTGGCCGGCATGACTAGATGCCAAAGGCACACGGAACGCTGTTACCTTCCCACCGTAGTGGTCCCTATTTTTCTACTTGCATTTTTACGTTCTTTCGAACTGCTAGGTGGGCAGAAGCTGGGACAAGTAACAGGCGCTCACTCTGCTACGCGGCACTCGGGATTCGACCCGCCAAACTGCCGACCTTCTGATCGACAAACTCAGCATCTTAACCCACTGAGCCACCGCGTCCCTATAACAGTATGCCACAATATGTTAAAAACCCATTGTATGTATTACATGTTAAGAGTCCCTCTTTTTGAGGATCTCGTCCAATTGTTCCATACAGAATTTCCCCAGCTTTGTGCTTTCCTTTTGATTCATGAATATTTCCTTCCATCTGATTTTGAGTCATCCCAAGTTCTATCTGTATGACCAACCCATCTCAGTGTATATAAAGTGTGGAAGTGGTAGAAAAAAGGATCAGCTCCCTAACTTTCTGCATGAATGTCTGGATGCTTATCTACTGTACTTTGTATTGGAAGTCCCATGCAAAAGAGATGTCTTTCAAATAGCTGTAAGAGCAGCTCATGGCTGCTTTAAAGCTTCACTAAGGGGTTTGCTTTGCTTATCCAATCTTTTTTTATAAATTTTATGTGTATATTTTTTTTCTTTTCTTTTTTGGAGCTTGTATTTTAATTTTTTTGAATAAAAAGAAAGTTTCCAAAGCACTTCTTTGAAATAATACTGGCATCCTTATCATTTATATTCTCTGCATTGATTCCAAACTAACTAATCTTTCAGAAATTCACCTAAGTTCTTACTCTTCTTTCTAGTCTTATGCTTCTCTTTGGCTAGTCCTCCTCTCCTTCTGAGTATTTTGCAGGTTCTCTCCACAAAACCTTACCATTTTGTTAACAAATCATTTTGTTTCTATTAATTGTTTTAAAATTTTAGATTGGTTGTAGTAAGTAAAATGGATCCAGAGGCTGATAAAAAACAAAACAATTATATGGGTTGTACAATCTGAACATAACTGTCTTTCAGCATAGTGACAAAATTCTACCAACATGTCTTGGGCTTGGCGTTTGCAGTTAATGAGATTAACCAAAATCCTCAGATCTTGCCCAATGTTACCCTCGGATTTCACATCTATGATAGCTACTACAATGAGAAAATGACTTATCAGACCACATTGGACCTACTCTTCAAATTCCATAGTTTTGTTCCCAACTATGCATGCAACATCCAGAAAAATCTCATGGCCATCATTGGTGGACTTGGCTCTGATATCTCCTTCCACATGTCTGACATCTTAACTCTTTATAAAATTCCGCAAGTAAGATTTTCAAATGCTTTTTTCCCCTTCCAGTCTATATCTTGACTCTTGGTGACTATTTGTGCACGTGCCTACATTTTTCTTGCCAAGATTTCAGAAGTGGCTTGACATTGATAACCTTCCTAGAGTTGAGAAAGAGTGAGTGGTCCAAGGTTAACCAACTAACTTCATGTTAAATAAAGGACTAGAACTCACTGTCTCCTGGGTTGCAATCTCATGCCTTAACTGACTCTCATGTCATTATGAAGGGTATATTGCTAAGACTATGAATTAAGATGGAGTAGAAACCCATTTATAAGGGACGCGGTGGCTCAGTGGGTTAGGACGCTGAGCTTGTCGATCAGAAGGTCGGCAGTTTGGCGGGTCGAATCCCGAGTGCCGCGTAACAGAGTGAGCGCCTGTTATTTGTCCCAGCTTCTGCCAACCTAGCAGTTCGAAAGCACGTAAAAATGCAAGTAGAAAAATAGGGACCGCTACGGTGGGAAGGTAACAGCATTCCGTGCGCCTTTGGCGTCTAGTCATGCCGGCCACATGACCACGGAGACGTCCTCGGACAAGCGCTGGCTCTTCGGCTTTGAAACGGAGATGAGCACCGGCCCCTAGAGTCGGAAACGACTAGCACGCATGTGCGGGGGAACCTTTACCTTTACCTTTTTAGAAACCCATTTAATTGAATATTATAGTTTAGAAAAAAGGAGTAAAGAGTTGACTGACAACAAATATTTAACTATTCAAAATGAAGCAAAGTTGTGGTTTAAAGGATTTTGACAAAAAGAAAAAAGAAATATGGATTTGAACAGATTTCTTTATTGTTTCAGTTTTCCATAGACCAGCATTGTTTACTTTGAATGAACAATGACATTCAAACCATGATCCAAGTCCTCATGTTCTAAAAAGGCAAAGACTGAGAGATGTTTCTTATAGTAAATATATGTGCATTTTCTTTCAGCTCACATATGGTTCTTTTGCTTCTGAAGAAAACAACCCAACATGGTTCCCTTCCTTTTATCGCATGGTCTCAAATGAAGCCCATCAGTATACAGGAATTGTCCAGTTACTGAAGCATTTTGGATGGACCTGGATTGGACTCATTGTTTTGAGAGATGAGAGTGGAGATAATTTCTTGAAGATCTTGGAACTTCTGTTTTTCCAGAATAGAATCTGTTCTGCCTTCATACAAAGAATCCCAAGTGAAGGTCGTTTGCTTTCTTTCCCTGAAATCAATGAGATGTTGTTGTTGTTAGCTGCGAAGTCGTGTCCGACCCATCGCGACCCTATGGACAACATTCCTCCAGGCCTTCCTGTCCTCCACCATCCTCTGGAGTCCATCCAAGCTCACGCCTACTGCTTCAGTGACTCCATCCAGCCACCTCATTCTCTGTCGTCCTCTTCTTCTATTGCCCTCGATCTTTCCCACCATTAGGCTCTTCTCCAGTGAGTCCTTCTTTCTCATTAGGTGGCCAAAGTATTTGAGTTTTAGCTTCAGGATCTGGCCTTCTAAAGAGCAGTCAGGATTGATCTCCTCTAGGACTGACCGGTTTGATCGCCTTGCAGTCCAAGGGACTCGCAGGAGTCTTCTCCAGCACCATAGTTCAAAGGCCTCAATTCTTTGGCGCTCAGCCTTTTTTATGGTCCAACTTTCCCTGAAATCAATGAGATATCATCAAGCATTTTTAAATCTTTCAGGGACAACAATGCCAAAATATTTGTTATGTATGGAGAAACTCTTACAGTGATGTGGCTGAGTACATTAATGTTTCAGACAGATTCTTATTATTCAGAAAGCACATCAGTTGGAAAGTTGTGGATTGTAACTGCACAGATTGACTTCACAGTCATGGGCCTTGTAACAAGCTGGGATTCAGAAGTATTCCAAGGTACCATTTCCTTTGAAGTTCCTTCAAATGAACCACTAGGCTTTCAGACATACCTTCAGAACCTAAAATGCTGCTCAGCACATGATGACCATTTTCTAAAGGATTTTTGGGAGCAAGCTTTCCATTGCACATTTTCAAATTCCAAAGGATCAGTGGAGCACAATAAAGCATGCACTGGGGTAGAGAAGTTGGAGACACTTCCAGGTTCTGTTTTTGAAATGCAGATGAGTGGCCACAGCTACAGCATCTTTAACGCTGTCTATATTTTGGCACATGCTTTACACGCAATGACTTCATTTAGGTCCCGCCACCAAGCATTGGTGAAAAGGAAAAAATGTGCATATCAAGATCTTCAACCTTGGCAGGTAATTTCTACATAATGAAATATTTATTATCAGGAACCTTTTAGTAAGTGAAATAGGGTTAAGATAAAATATGTAGTAATCAATCAACAAGGAGAACTGTAGCTTGGGTCAATTTTCACATAACGAGTTACCTGGATGTGATGTTTTAGCTATTCTTTCTTTTCCTGACAGCTTCACTGGTTTCTTCAAGGCATTTCCTTTAACAACTCAGTTGGAGGAAGTGTGACTTTTAATGAGAGAATGGAAGTGGCCAATGGCCTTGATATAATGAAGATGGTGATATTCCCAAATAACTCCTTCACTAAAATAAAAGTTGGGAGGATAGATTCCAAAGAAAAGCAGACCTTCAGCTTTTATCAAGATAAAAAGAGTTGGCACAGGCATTTCAACCAGGTACAGTTTCTCAATTTTAATTGGACATTCCATCATGTGGGAAAAAAAATATTTGATGGATCAGATATTTCTTCTGGCTTAGGAATTGGTCCTATTTAAGTAGTTATATTTTGAAATGAAGAAAAGAACCTGTTTTCCACATTATAGTGCACAATCAGTATAGGAGGAGAGCCATGTTTGTCTAAGATTAGTTAGATCAGACATGTCAAACACAAGGCCCGGGGGCCGGATCCGGCCCACAAAGTGGTTTCATGCGGCCCGCAAAACCATCCTGGAAACAGTGAGGGAACGGCCCCCACTGCCTTGGCCCTGGCCCAGAGACCCTACTTCTGCCAGAGACCCTCAGATCTGTCCCACTCCTGCCCAGGCCCCCATAGGCACCCTTGATGCGAACGATGTAGAGTTGGCCACGCCCACCCAGTAGGCCACGCCCACCCAGGCCATACCCACCCGGCCCCCTGAGGGCAACTGCAATGCTGATGTGGCCCTCAATGAAATTGAGTTTGACACCCCTGAGTTAGATGGTAGAAGACTCTTATATCATCTATCACTGAGAATCTCTCAACAAACACTAGGGGTCTTTAATATATCACAATGATTAATTGAAAAAATACTGCTAATCTGGCATATATGGAACCTGCATCTGCCTAACCCATGGGTGTCAAACTCGCCACGTCATGTGAGATGTCATGATATATCACAATTCTTTGCATTGCTGGCAATGGGGTGGGTGCAGCTTTGGTATGATGAAACTGGCCCACAGGCTGGCAGTTTGACACCTCTGGCCTAACTGATCTATTTTCCCTTTTCCCTTGTTGTTGTTGTTGTTGTTAGTTGCGAAGTCGTGTCCGACCCATCGCGACCCTATGGACAATGTTCCTCCAGGCCTTCCTGTCCTCTACCCCAAGTTTAATCCTATATCACTTTAGCCATTCTATGGATCTGATGAAGTGAATTGTGGCTAATGAAAGTTTATGACTTTTAATAAAATTTGCAAGTTAAAAAGAATGCTATTGGACTCCTTCTGACTTTTTATTAAGCAATATTATGATTTTTGAAATATTTTGAAGAAAACCAGTTTTTCTATCCTAAATTATTTTCACATTTACGGATAGGTTCTGCCCTTTTCTCTATGTAGTGATTCTTGCCAGCCTGGATACCAAAAGAAAAAGAAGGAAGGAGAGAAATTCTGCTGCTACGATTGTGCTCCCTGCCCTGAAGGGAAGATTTCACATGAAATAGGTAATGTAGTACAATAAATATTAACAACATGCATTAATGTAAGTGAACATGTGTGAAATGTGTTTTTATGTTAGTCAGCCAAGAAACTTTACTAGAATAGATTCCTAGTAAAATGATTTTCAGTGGGGTCATTTGTGAGAAATTAACAGAAGGAATATACCTTGTGTATGTCTATGAAGATTCTCAATCATACAGGCCATGATTGTCCCAAAGGTACAACTTTTTTTTGAAGGTTCTGAAGAAGCTTCTTGGATGAGAAGTGAAATGACTTTGAGGGAAAACAAAGTTCAGTTGCCTTTTGCAAAAGCATCTTTGTGATAACTATGACATGGATGACTGAGAATCTCCATAGACATTCTTCTCATTGGAACTAACCCATTCCCACTGGATGCTACTTCCTTGTATGTTTCTTCTGACCTGACCAAGTCTCATTTCCATGGAACAAAATAGACAAAAACATACACTCACCCCATAGCCATTTTCACTTCTTTGGATAAACCTTCTTTTCAACAGGTGGTATCCCAGTTTGGGTAATGAAATGTCTGCAGGAGAAAAACTATTCTCAGAGAACAACAAAGACCTTCTCAAACCTTCTTTTCAAAGGAAGAGTATACTCCATAAACTTTAAGGGCACCAGATAAGTTTTAAGCTTATACTTGCTAAGGGTTTGATTAAATACCAACAGCATACAACAATAAGACATAGATAACACAGCAATGTTTAACAGGGTGGCATTAGGTTGAATAGAACATGGAAATCTCCCTTGGGCCGCACATGGTCAATTTTTTATTTTATTTTTTCAATGTCCAGATATGGCTGACTGTTCCCTGTGTCCAGAAGATCAATATCCAAACAAGAAGCAAGATCGATGTATTTTCAAGACTTTAAACTTTCTGTCTCTTAAAGAACCATTAGGGATGAGTTTAGCCTTAGTTGGTATTAGCCTATTTACAACTACAGCATTTGTCCTTAGAACTTTTGTTAAGCACCAAGATACTCCCATCGTCAAAGCCAACAACCGGGAACTTACATTTACACTTCTTCTCTCCCTTCTCCTTTGCTTTCTTTCACCTTTACTATTTTTTGGGCAGCCCAACAGAATCACTTGCTTTCTTTGCCAAACTGCTTTTGGCCTCATTTTTGCTGTGGCTATTTCCTGTGTATTGGCTAAAACCATCACTGTAGCTGTAGCTTTCATGGCCACCAAACCAGGGTCCAATATGAGGAAATGGTTAGGGAGAAAACTGGCCAGTTCCATTGTTATTTCCTGCACTCTTGTTCAAGCAAGTATTTGTTCTTTAGTGGATGACAATTTCTCCTCCCTTCCCAAATTTGGATATGCACTCTCTCACCAGTGAAATCATAGCAGAATGTAATGTAGGATCTGCTGTCATGTTCTATCTTGTCCTGGGCTATTTGGGATTTCTAGCCATCATTAGTTTTATGGTGGCTTTTTTTGCCAGGAAATTGCCAGATGCGTTCAATGAAGCCAAGTTTATTACCTTCAGCATGCTGATGTTTTGTAGTGTTTGGTTGACCTTTATCCCTACTTATCTTAGCACAAAAGGGAAGTACATGGTGGCTGTGGAGATCTTCTCCATCCTAGCATCCAGTAGTGCATTGCTGTCTTGTATCTTTTTTCCCAAATGCTACATTATTCTGTTGAGACCTCAGTTAAACAACAGGCAGCAGTTAAGAAAAAACAATTAAACAAAGTTTATGTATTCATGTATGCATGTATATGTATATGTGTCTATGTATCTATGTATGTATTTAATTGCTTAATATATGAGGGAATTTTAGAAGAATATTCAGACAAACTCCATCTTAACTATGCTGGAGAACTGCCTTAGTAAGCTTTGAAGATTCTGATTATATAAATTATATATGCCACAGACCAGAATTGCAAACAAAAACATTATAAATAAAAATAAAGTAATAGAGTAAATATTGTAATAGGTGATAGGTTCTTCAATCAAAGTCTATCTATTTTTACAAGGGAGCATAATTGTATTTAAATAAACCAGAATGTCCTGGGTGCTCTGCTAGGTAAGAAGCTGTAAGATGGGTCCTTGAGTCCTTATAGGTGGTACAATATAAGATGACATGAGCTTTAGTTTCAATAGCCCTTTATCTGCTCTTGGGGAAATTATTTATACCACCACAGTTATGTGGTATAAGTATCTGCTCCTTTGTAAAAAAGAATTTGACTACTCAGAAGAAAAACTCAAATTCTTAGTGAAGCTTGGTCCTGTCAGGTTTTCCAAGTCTTTGATAAGTAATTAAAATGGGCTGAGTGCATGCTCATAATTCATCCTTAGTAACACCTCACTGGAAAAGCCAAGTTGTTGAAGCTTTTATGGGATGGTCCTGAACCATATTGATATATAATTCCTTATTGATTTTCCTCAATAAGGAAAAACTCAGACTTGTTTAACTTGAACTAAAGTGCTATGATAGAGATCCCTGAATTTGAATTAACCTTAGATAGTGTAGCTCAGAGGTGTCAAATTCACAATGTCATGTGATGTGTCATGAGGTATCACAACTTTTTTCCCATTGCCGGCAATGGGACATGTGCGGTTTTGGCATGACACATCCAGCCCACAGGCCAGCAGTTTGACACCCCAGCTGTAGCTCTTCCTCCCTCCCTTGTACTACATGTGGAATGCAAAACTGTAACTATAATATAAGAGACAAGGTGGCTCAGTGGCTTAATAATTTTGGAGATGATCTCAGCTCTGGGGATTCAAGTCCTAGCACTGCATGGTAGATGAGTTCCTGTCACTTTGCCTCAGCTTCTGTTCACCTAACATTTAGAAAACATGTTCTATGTGACTAGATAGATAGGTTTCACTTCAGTGGGGAGACAAGCTGGTGCTCTGTTCAGACAGTCAGATTCCTGATGGCTCTGAACCTTCCCATTTGCAGTGCCCATTTGCAAGGCAGCTCTGGGAAAGGAGAGGGACTTGGGTGATGCTGCAGGAAGAGCTGCTTAGCTTTCTTTCTGGTGCAAAGCCAGATCACCCCCTCCCCCCTTCCATGGCACACTTTGGGAATTGTGCACTCATTTCCTATAACAGGGCTGCTACCTTGGTAAGCCAACCTACTACTCTGCAATAGCATTGTAATATTCTGACTACTATAACATAGTTATACAATAACAACAACAACAACAATAACAATAATAACAACAACCTGGAATATAGCTCTTAGGAATTTAGACTGGACCATTTTCAAGAAGAATACAGAAAGTGTAAAATATTATGTGGGCACCAAAAATAGTTGTGCATGAGCCCTAGCTGAACATAGCTTGAATGCTGCTGGAATATGCTGTGCTCCTTTGATGAAGTGAAAAAAACTGAACTGCAGCCATTGTTTTAAAAGCATTTTGTATGGTGTAATTTTGGTGTGCACTGTGTTTGGTGGAACTATGGAAAACCATGCCCAAATATTTAAAATATTTCCTTTCTTCAATACTCTGGCCATTTATCATCCAGGCATACCATTTAGATCTTTTTGCAAAGCTTCATTTGACCATAGTTGATTTCAAGAGCTTCCTCAGAGCAGTAATTGTCCAGAGCATTTATACCTGGTTCAAATCCAATTAATGTTTGTGATAGAAGTACTGTCTCCTCTGCATGCAAGCAATTTGTATGTCTGCTTACAAGTTTTGAGGGTGATGTTCTAATTGATTTATACTAGGCAGGAGTGGATTTAGGTTCAGATTAAAAAGCAAAAGTAATGGAATGACATGCATGGTCCTTTTCAAATAAAGCTCACAGTTAAAACAGAATTATGTTTAAATGTGTGTTATGTATGTGTACACTTGAGCAAGCAACTAAATTTCATTTTTAATATGTGCCATTGTGCCCACAGTAAAAAAAATGACAATAAAGATTATTTAATCTAATCTAATCTAATAATAATAATAATAAATAATAATAAACCTTTATTGTCAAAGTACAACATGTGTACATTGAGATTAGCTGAGCCTCCCCCCATGCTCTCTCCCCCCAACACACAGTGATAACAAACCCTCCATCCCACCACACTATGTGAACCAACTACACCACACACCAGCCTCCCAAGTCAATTCTGCATAAGATTATGTCCCATTTAAAAGCCTAACAGCCTACGGATAAAAGCTATTTTTCAGCCTGTTGGTACGGCTGGCTATATTCCTATATCTCCTACCGTATGGTAGGAGAGTAAAGAGATACCGTCCAAGGTGTGAGTCATCCCTGAGAATCTTCCTCACTCTTCCAAGGCAACGAGCCCTGGCGATGTCATCCAGTGGTGTCAGGGAATAGCCCACAATGTCTTGTGCTGCGCTCACCACCCTCTGTAATACTTTCCTATCCGCGGCTGTCAGACCAGCATACCAAACCACAATATCATACGAGAGGACACTCTCTATAGTAGACTGGTAAAAGAGGGTCATTAGCCGTTGTTCTACCCTGTTCTTCTGCAAGACCCTAAGAAAGTGAAGCCTCTGTTGGGCCTTTCTAGCCAACTGAGTTGTGTTAACTTTGCAGGTCAGATCTTCACAGAGGTAGACTCCCAGAACTTTAAAGGAGGAAACTCTCTCTACACTGTTCCCTCCGATGTAAAGTGGGGCAGGTTCCTCCTTTTTTCTCTGAAAGCCTAACACCATCTCTTTCGTCTTGCTGATGTTTAGGTGCAAGTTGTTGTTACTACACCATATGGATAGTTTTTGTACCTCCGCCCTATATGCTGTCTCATCCCCACCTGTAATAAGACCCACCACAGTTGTATCATCTGCGAACTTGATTATCGCAGTGGATGGGTCAGATGATACACAATCATAAGTGTATAAAGAGTACAGGTAGGGGCTAAGCACACAGCCCTGTGGCGTGCCGGTGCAAAGCTTCAGGGGGGTGGACAAAGCAGAGCCAACCCTCACTGTTTGTAACTGATCTGTAAGAAAGTCTTGAATCCAATCGCAGATGGCGGGGGAGAATTTCAAGTAAGTCAGCTTCTCGATGAGAATGCTCAGCAAAATGGTGTTGAAAGCCGAGCTGTAGTCAACAAAAAGCATCCTGACGTAACTTCCAGGCTTCTCGAGATGACTTGCTACAGAGTGTAAAGCAGTAGCTATGACATCGTCTGTCGACCTATTTCCCCTGTAGGCAAATTGATGTTTATCAAAGTCCAGTGGGAGGCATGTCCTAAGATGTTGGAGATCCAATCTTTCGAAGCATTTCATGACTACAGACATTAATGCAATAAGTCTGTAGTCATTCAGGCACTCAACTGCAGTTTTCTTGGGGACTGGGACAATGGTAGCTGCTTTCAAGCACGATGGTACACATGCTGTTTGCAAGGAGATGTTAAAAATCCTTCTACAAAATGCACAGATCTCTTCTAGATTTTCTTCTTGCCTTTCTGAGTTAACTCCTTGGAACTGGGTATGTGTAGTTTAACGAAGAGAAGAGTGAGGGGTGACATGATAGCAGTGTTGCAATATCTAAGGGGGTGCCACAAAGAAGAGGGAGTCAAGCTATTCTCCAAAGCACCTGAAAGCAGGACAAGAAGCAATGGATGGAAATTAGTCAAGGAGAGAAGCAACCTAGATCTAAGGAGAAACTTCCTGACAGTTAGAACAGGTAACCAGTGGAACAACCTGCCTCCAGAGGTGGTGAATGCTCCAACACTGGAAGTTTTTAAGAAGAGACTGGAGAGCCACTTGCCTGAAATGGTATAGGGTTTCCTGCCTGAGCAGGGGGTTGGACTAGATGACCTCCAAGGTCCCTTCCAACTTTATTATTATTATTATTATTATTATTATTATTATTATTATTATTATTATTATTATTATTATTAAAAACAGGGATAATTAAAACTCAAATAATTGTTTAACTCATTTCATATGTATTACAGAATTCTAATTTTGCATACGCTAGCATTGAGCTCAGAGAGCACCAAAGAGACCTCTCAAGGTCCCTTCCAATTTCTTCTTCTTCTTCTTCTTCTTCTTCTTCTTCTTCTTCTTCTT
>JAKJMR010016911.1:143142-157756 GCA_024449315.1 Daboia siamensis
GGAAGGAAGGAAGGAAGGAAGGAAGGAAGGAAGGAAGGAAGGAAGGAAGGAAGGAAGGAAGGAAGGAAGGAAGGAAGGAAGGAAGGAAGGATGGATTTGCTGGATTCTCTAAATTAATACAGGTTCTCCCCTGAATTTTGCATTCCAAGAGTTTCTTTATATCTCACTGAATTTATGCAGATATCATGATGAAATACTCCCCTTTAAAAGCAGAGTCCTCATGTTGGATCTTTACTTTTTAAAAATTGTGTATGTATCAAATTACAAGAGATTCATTTAAAAACATACTGCAAAATTCTTGCTGTTTTTCTTTTCTCTCTTAGCCATGATAGCCAAGTTTGAAGCAAATTGATTGCCCTGTCAGACATTAGTTTGGATACTATGCCTCTATAGCAAGAGACGTAGTCTTAAAAAAGCTGAGCTGATTCGTTGGCTGTGGACAAATCTTTGTAAGGGATAAAGTGATAAAAACAACCACTCAGCAGGGATACATAGCCATGGATTATAGGTAAATCAGTGATGAAATCAAGAGACCACATGCCAAGAATGGGGGGGAATATGGAGGGATTTTAACAGTCCTGTTGGTTTCTAATGATGGGATTTAGTAGGTGTGGCGGGGTGCTACAACCCTCCTAATATTTTATGCAACATCTTGAACACTCCCCATTCTCTGGTCATCATGGCAAAGCTGTAAAACTTCCTCTCTCAAAAATGGGGGTACTAATATTATGTCCATATGCTACAACAAATCTCTCACCATTGAAACTGGGAATACAGTATCTAATATGGCTCCATGAAAACTGGTTGAGGGGTTCCTGCACCTTAATCTTGGGATATACCTTAGCTGCCATGGGGTATTTTCTTTTAGTGGGCATTTTAACCTCCCCTTTGAACCAGGTGCTTTGAAGGTCCTCATCCATTCTGATTTTCCTCTGACTCTTTCTGGTAAGCTTCCATGAGTCCTCTGCAACATGGATTGTAGTACTAAGGCTGCTGTTGGTGTCAGAGGTGTCAGGGTGCTGGTTGCAACAAATTCTGCATCTGTTGTATTATTGGAGTAATGTCAAATTGCACACACTGCAGCACATGTCCACTGTTTCATGGTCAGCCACTGCTTCTGGTTATAGATGCCATGCAGATGGTTTCCATTGATCCTCAGTAAAAATGTTTGGGAATGGAGATTAATGTCAGACACACACATACATACAAACAAAAAAAAACCATAAAGGTTCAAGTAAACTGATTTATTGCTTAAAATCTATGCAGAGAAATCTACTCCATGAATGGTCAGCATATTGTTAGAACGAAATACAGATCAATGGCATTAAAGGGGTGGTTGCACTTGTGGCTATATAACTGATTCCTCTTTTCATTCTTCATTCTTCCCTCCCCATTCTACCACTCTTCTCCTACATAAACAAAATCACTCTTCATTATAAATATTGGGCAGCATACACTTTGAATAAAGGTTCATGAAGAAGCAAGAATACATTTCCTTTCCTTTCAATAGATTTCCATATTCCCCCCCACTTCCCAGAGCTAAATACAGGATTATAGTTATAATAATCACATTCTAAATAAAAATTATGCATAATATACAATTAACCAAATTCATAATGTGCTTTGACTCCCCTTTAACATAACTACATACAGAGTACCATTAACAATATCCCACTAAAATCTACTTATAAGCTAAATGGAACTTTTTGGTCCCATATTTGTTCTGAATATAATCTATCCATCTCCTCCAAACTGAAATATATTTTTCCTGTGAATGATCTTTCAAGTAAGCAGAAATCTTAGACATTTCTGCAAGATTCGGAACTTTAAACACCCATTCTTCTATAGTAGGCAAACTATCCTTCTTCCAATATTGTCCCACGTAACCGAGCTGCTGTTATCATATTCAACATCAAATTAGTTTCTTTAACATCACAATCTACAACAATACCCAATAAAAACAATTGCGGAGAAAACTTTATCTTTCTCTTAAAAATCTTTTGAATGTTCCACCAAATTTTGATCCAAAAAGCTTTTATATTTCTACAAGTCCACCACATATGAAAATAAGTGGCTTCTAAACTACCACATCTCCAACATTTAGACTGTAGATTAGGATACATGTTAGACAACCTCTTGGGATCCAGATGCCATCTATAAAACATTTTATAAAAATTTTCTCTTAAGTTTTGAGCCTGAGTAAATTTAACATTTCTGACCCAAATTATCTCCCAAGTGTCCAACGAAATTGGTTCCTGAATATTTTGTGCCCACTTTATCATACAATCTTTAACTAGTTCTGTTTCCGAATCTAATTCAATTAAAGCATTATATATCCTCTTTATATGTGCACAATTTAAATCTCTAATTTGTTTTACTAAATTTTGATCTGTAATTGTGATGCCAACCTTTTGGTCAAACTTCCACCTAGCTTTCAATTGGGTATATTGAAACCAAGAGTAACTTATATTTTCTTGTCTTAACTCATCTAATGATTTAAGTTGCCAATCATTCCCTTGCAATCTAAGTAGTTCCTTGTAAGAAACCATATCCAAACTCACTCCCATAGATACGCCCTCTATCGCGTGTCCAGGAATTCCCCAAATCGGTATTTTATAATTTAACTTATAATAATACTTTTTCCAGACACGCAATAATGCACTTCTAAGAATATGGGATTTAAAAGCCCTGTCCACTTTCTTATCGTAAAGCAAATATGCATGCCATCCATATACCAAATCCCATCCCTCAAGATGGAGTATTCTCTTATTAGTTAAATTAAGCCAATCACTAACCCACGTCAAGGCAACCGCATCATAATACAATTTCAAATTTGGCGCCTTAAGTCCACCTCTTTCCCTAGCATCTTGTAAAATCTTAAATTTAACTCTTGGTTTTTTCCCCACCCAAATAAATTTATTAATACTCTTCTGCCATTGATCAAGGTTGGCATCCTTTTTCAATATAGGTATCATTTGAAACAAAAAGAGAAACTTTGGCAGAACATTCATTTTAACAACTGCAATTCTTCCTAGTAATGATAATTGTAATTTTTTCCAATTATTTAAATCCCTTTGTACCTTCAACCATAGTGTTTCATAATTATTCTTATACAATTTTACATCTGAAGCTGCAATATATACTCCTAAATATTTAACCTTTTTCACTATTTCAAAACCTGTTAATTTAGATAACATATCCCTTTCACTCATAGATAAATTCTTAGATAATATCTTGGTCTTATTACTATTCACCTTGAACCCAGAAACCTTACCATACTGAGTTATAATTTCCATCAAGTCTATAACCGACTGTAACGGTTGAGATACTGTCACAGTGGGTGGGTTTGGGGTGGGGGGGATTTGGGGATATATTGTAAAATTTTGTTTTTGTAAAACTCTTTAATAATAATAAAAAAATAGAAAAAAAATAAAAAGAAAAAAATAAAAGAATAAGAAAAATTAAAAAAATAAAAATAAAAAAACAAATAAAATGAGAAAATATAATAAAAAAATAGATTTCCATATTATTACATTCTGATAATCAATTACAGCGGACCTATATTTATATATAAACAGTGAATAGTAATGATTCAACATGATATTTTTTAAAAAGGTGAAATGTACAGCATTCAGAAACTATGATGTTTGGTTAAATTAATGTCTATTAAATAATATTCATATTTTAGTACATTTATGCAGTGGTTTATAAATGGAAAGTATAAACATCATGAAAGTAGCATGTCAAACATTGGACAAGCTTTGAGTCAATACCTGAAAAGTCCTAACAATTCATGAGAAATTGATTTTTTTCAAAGTCTCTTGAAATAGAGTGTTGAAAGAGACAGAGCATTATATTCCACCATCTTGGAAAATAGTAGAAAATACCGCAGTCCAAACATTTCTTTGGGGCAACTATAATAAATCTTGCTACTAAGATTAATCCTTCACAACTCCACCTTTGACAGAAATAAAACTTCCATATATTTCCTCTAGACAGCAAACAGTCTTTCTTTTCTTTCTTGTCACTAACTTCTCTGGGCCAGAAAGATCACATGTCATACTAATTTCTCTTTGTGAGATGCTCCCTTCGGTTTAGTTTTGGCCAGAAAATAATGATGTAGCATTTTGGTAAGAATATGCATCCCAGTAATGCAGCACTGGAGAACAAAATGGAGATGACTTCCACAGCCACCATGGCTTTTCCTTTTGTACTCAGATAAGCTGGAAAGAAGGAGACCCACACACTGCAAAAAGCCAACATGCTGAAGGTGATGAACTTGGCTTCATTGAAGCTGTCAGGTAATTTACGGGCAAGAAAAGCCACAATAAAGCTGGCAATGGCCAAGACACCCAGGTAGCCCAATACACAAAAAAATAAGAAAGCTGACCCCTCATTGCATTGTAAAATAATTTCTTGGAGCTGTGAGTGCATGTCCAACTCTGGGAATGGGGGAAATGTTGTCAACCAAAGAATACAAATACATACTTGGAAAAAGGAGCAGGAAAGGACAGTAAAATAAGCCAATCTTTTCCCTACCCATCTTCTCAGCTGAGATCCCGGTTTAGTGGCCATGAAAGCAAGAACCACAGTGATGGTTTTGGCCAACAAGCTAGAAATAGCCACTGAGAATGTGGTTCCAAAAGTTGATTGCCGGAGAAGGCAGGTCACTTTGCCAGGCTGGCTGAGGAAGAACAAAGAGGAGAGAAAACAGAGCAGAAGAGAGACAAGCAGAGTGTAGGTGACGGATCGATTGTTGGCTTTAACAATGGGAGTCTCCCTGTGCTTAATAAAAGTTCCAAGTACCCAAGATGTCAAGAAGAAGAAACCAAGAGCTGCTGAGGCTAAACCAATTCCTAAGGTTTCTTCAATTGTTAAAAACACCGTCCGTTTCAGGACACATCCATTCTTGTCTTTATTTGGATAATGATCTTCTGGACATTTAAAACAGTCATCCATATCTGGAAGAAAAGTCAAGAAATTTGTCATTTAGGCATTCCAAAACAGTGAAACTCATTTTATTAATTGTATGCATCCTAAACTAGGATATTATTGTATATTAAAGTTTGCTTCAGTCTAATGAAAATTGGTAGAATTCCTACCATACCATTTTGATTTGAAATCTTCCCTTCAGGGCATGGAACACAGTCATAGCAGCAGAACTGATCTCCTTCAATACCTTTCTTCCAGTCCCCAGGGAAACAAGGGTCATTGCATCGAGATAATGGAAGAACCTTACGATAAACAAAAATGTTTTGAAAATAAGGGTTTTTAAAACAGTTTATGAATATTTTCCTTAATAGAGTGACATGATTATAGACTTCCCAAAAGGATGCTGAATTTAACAACTTGATCAACAACTTAAAAAAATGTAGACATTACAATGATGTACAAATCTTCCAATTGAAGGGCAGGATTAGTAAATAATTGCACATGGTGACAATCTCATGGAAACATGGCCACTCTTGTGATTTCAAATGGAAATGCACACCAAGTATGCAATGATGGCTTTTACATTGTAATATCATTTTGTCAATCTGAGGAATGCTTGGTCATCATCAATATTTGAAAGAATATACCAATATACCAGAAACTAGATTTCTAAAGAGAATATGTTCAATATGTGATCCTATTCGACTAAGGCATGGTGGATTCATTAATTCAATACCTGGTTAAAAGCTGGACTCCAGACAATCAAATCATTATCTATGGATAACTCCTTCCCTTTTGGAGCTTGTAGATACATCTTTCCAACTCTTACTCTCTGAAAGGATCTGTTTGGAAAAGTGATCAAATTGGTGATGTCAAATCCACCTGTTACTTCCCCTTTCTCATTCAGAAACACTTTCTCCCCAGCTGAATTGTTAAAGGAAATGCCTTGAAGAAATGAATGGAGCTACTTAAAAAAGAATGAAAGAGAGAGAATGTTGAGAGCTATATACAGTAATATAGAGGAGAAAATCATATTCAAGTTTCATTCAGTCATTCTGCCAATTGCTATAACTATTATTAAATATTTGTGCTTAGAATTTGGATAATCAATATTGCAAAACTGACCAAAGAGGGAAGCAACCTGGAATTAAGGAGAAACTTCCTAACAGTGACGACAATTAACCAGTGGAACAGCTTGCCTTCAGAAATCCTGGGCACTCCATCACTGGAGATTTTTAAGAAGAGAGAGCTACCTGTCTGAAATGGCATAGGTTCTCCTGCTCAAGCAGGGGGCTGACCTAGAAGACTTCCAGGTCCCTTCCACCTCTATTCTATTCTATCTAAGTGCATGATAATGTACATGTCCACACTATATATCTAATTTGATATTAATAAAAGGAAAGGAAAGAATGAACTGAAGCAGAATTAAAAATGGATCCTGGAATTTTGTGATTTCCTCCGATTACGTTTTAGGTCCACTACTTAAACAACTAATTCAAGATAGGTCATATCTAATCTTTCCTCTTTGATAGAAAGTCTGAGGTCCAACTAATGTCCTTTGGACAGTTTTTAGAATGAGAGACTCAAGCATTCCTCCATAGAGAGATGCAAGATAGAGATTATTGCAAACATGTTTCATGTTTATACAGTGCTTCTCGATAACCAGAATAACAACAGAAACTACCTTTTCTGTATCTATTTTAGACAGAACAGTATGTCAGAGTCAGAAGGGATCTGAAGGTCTTCTAATCCAACAACTAGCTCAAAGAAGAGACTCTATACTATTTCAGATAAATGGCAGTCCTTCTCTTCTTAAAAATCTCCAGTGTTGGAGCATCCAAAACTTCTGAAGGCAAGCTATTCCACTAATTCATTGTTAATTGTTCTCACCATCAGGAAATTCCAACTTATTTCTAAGTTATTTTCTCATGCTTGATTCCATATGGAGAAAATGTCAAGACTTTACACAATGGCTTCAAACTGCTTATTGAAATAAAAGAAGTGTCCAATGCAAAGGGAATACCCGCCAAGACTGGAGATGTGGAAGTTCAGGATTTTTACACATTATAGTTTTTTTTCTATTGAAATGTAATGTGTATAGAGCTTGCAAAGAATGAACCACAGCATAAACAGCATTGTAGATACTGTAGCTTTGTCCAGTCATTTCCATTTCAAAGGCAGGTCCAGGAAGATCCTCTAGCTTCATCTCCCCAGTGCATTTCCTATTCTGCATTTCTTGTAATTCTGTTTTTGGAAATGAACAATCAAATAATTGTTCCCAAACTTCCTGCAGAAACTCATCTTTGCAGACTGAAAGAGGATTGATGGTTTGAAGGAATTCCTTGAAACCTTCAACTGCTGTTGAATGAGCAGTGAAGGAAACAGCCCCATGGAACATCTGGAGGTCCCAACTGATTTGAAATCCTGATAATACAAAATCAATTTGTGCAGTCATGATCCACACCTTTCTAAATAATGCAATTTCTTTTCTTTCAGGATCTACCATAAATGTGACAACTCTTAGCCACATAATTGTCAGTGCTTCTCCATAGACAAGAAATGCATTGGCTTTGCTAGTTATCCAATTGATGGAAATAATTGAGATTGTTTGATAAACTTCTTGGATATCTTCTACGTGGATCAGTTGTGTAAGCCTTTCTATGAACGATGAGCAGATTCCATTCTCTGAAAGTAAGGGCTGCATTTTATGTAAGAATTTTTCTCCATCATTGTTATTAACAGCAAAAATCCCAATCCAGGTCCAGCTGAAATGGTGAAGCAGTTGGATAATCCCAATGTACTGATGGTCCTCTTTTGGGATCATGAAATAAAGTGAAGAGAGCTCACTAGTCTGAAATGCATCTTGAGCTAATGAGCCACATGTCAGCTGAAAGAAAGTGCAACGGTATTTTGTTGAGTTGTTAGATCAAATGTAATTCTCCTGATTTAGTTTTCATATAAAATATATCAAAGGAAGAAATTGTTTTTGTGAAATTCTTTTAAGTGTTTAAAACTAGAAACAACAATCATCAAGATTTAAAAGAAATATTAAAATTGAGCTTTTGTCAGCACTGCTGACATCGTCAGAGTATAAACGAGGATTGGGAAGCACATTCTTATACTCTCTGTCAGGCTAGTAGTTTGGCTAATGAGTGTGTAACAGGTCTATTCTGCTCCTGCCCTCCTGCAATCAATTGCATCGATCCTGTCTCCATCAAGCGTGTTGATGTCTGTTTGATTTCTGGCACTCTGCCTCTCTCCACTCACCCCTCCCATCAGGAGCATTCATCCTGCTGTGAGCAATCCTCTCGCTGTTCATTTAACCCTTTCACACTTGCTGTTCCTGTCATAGTCTGCAATTCACCCCTGATGCCAGCCTCACCATTTACACCAGTCAGTTGCCCTCTCCCCATGTCTTTGGATCCAGTCTGCCTTCTCATCATTGTTGGCTGTGAGGACTCATTAATTGATGAGAACTTGTCATCCTCTATTTTCTTGTTCATGCAGGGAGGCGGTGGTTGTTGGTTCATCCTTTCTGTCTTCTTGCCTGTTTATTAGATGCTGAGCATCTAATAGGCTGGCAATAATTCGATGTGTCGATTGACAGAATATTGGTTGGATAACCAAGCCTCCTTTAGCATGTGACCCCCCTTAGCTGCATCATGAGCAATGACTTTGGCTTCTGTAAAGTTAAACATGTGGTTGTGTTTGATGGTATGAGCCCATACCTGTGATCATTTTTATTTTCATTTAAGAGCCAATTCATGCTCATGAAGCCTTGTCTGGAGGCATTTTGTGGTGTCACCAATGTAGTTGCATGGAAAATCATTGCAGCTGATTTGGTAAACCACTGATGACATTTCACCTGTGGCTAACGGTTCTTTGGGGCACATAATTTGTGAGCGGAGGGTCTGACAGGGTCTATGTACCACTCTAATGTTGTGTGCCGATAACATTGTTGCTGCTGTTTCTGAGATGCCATGGATGTAAGGGAGTGTGGCCCAGGTGGAGGTGGTGGTTCTGTCATCCGCAAGTCATAATACCCGTTGTTGGCAGCGTTGATAAAGTCAATGGTGTATCCATTTCATATGCAAACCCGATACAGATGTGCATAGTCCTTGGATTTCTCCATTGGCATGCTGTAGTGCATGTGAATTCTGTTGAAGAGTGTGTGGATGCAGCTGATTTTGTGGGCAGTGGGATGACTGCTATCACTGTGGAGCATTTTTTTGGTGTGTGTGGCTTTATGATAAAGGCTGGTGGTAAATGTGCCACTATGTTCACAATGAATCAGTATATCCAGGAAGGGTAGAGTAGTTCACTTCCTCCTCTGCCATGAACTGAATGTCAGGTTAGATGGAATTGAGCTTGTCCATGAAACTGGTTTTGTCATGATGCTTGATGACAACAAAAGCATCATTGACATATCTAGCCCAAAATTTGGGCTTATAATCGCTCATCACCCTGAATTCCAACTTCTGTAAGACCACCTCAGCAATTATTCTTGAGATGGGAGATCCCATTGGTGTGCCTTTGATTTGTTCATATGTGGAGCCGCTGAATGTGAAATATGTTTTCAGGCAGAAGTTGAGGAGCTGTATTTAGCCTTCTGCATTTAATGAACTAGGGAGCTTTGGTTCTTCATCCTGCAGCACCTTTCACACAGTTGACATGGCCAGATCTTGGGGAATAGATGTAAATAATGACATGACGCCAAAGGACACCATGACCTCATCCTCCTCTATCATCAATGTTTTTAACCTTTGTAAGAAATCTTCCTATGATTTCACAATGGTAGATGTGTCTATGATCAGGTGTTATAGTTGTGTGCTCAGTCACTTTGCCAGCCCAAATGTTGGGGCATCTCTGAGAGACACAATGGGACACCTGCCTTGTGTATTTTAGGTAATCCATAAATGTGTGCAGTGGCTGAGTCCCTGCGTCGGATCATTTTTAAGTCCTCCTCGTGAATCTTCCCTTGTCTGTTGAGTCTGTTGGCTGCCTTATTGATTTGATTCCTAAGTGTTGTCATGGGATATTTTTTAACAACTCAGTAGGAATCTTCATCACTAAGTAAGGTCTGGATTTTTTGATTATACTCCAGTCTATCCATTACCACAGTGGCCCTATCTTTGTTGGCTGGCAGAATCACGATTGAGTTGTCCTTGCGTAGTTGTTGGAGAGCTATCTCTTCAGATCTTAACAAGGTGTAGCCCCATCTCTGGTTGACAAGAAGTCCTACTAGGTGCTGCCTAATGGAATTCTTTGTTTCCTCATTGGTTTTAATTCTGAAAATTGCTGACTCTAAGGCTGACACAAAATCAGTTGGTTCTTCTAAGTATAAATATGGAAAGGAATTTCTTGGAATAACTTCAAACTCATATAATTGATCAATTCTTTTGATAGAAGCAAGGAATACTGTGTTCAACTCTTTTTTCAGGTATGTAATATCTATGGATACTCACTTCTTATATTTGCATTGTAGTTTCAAATTTATGCTAATAGACCTTAAGCCAGGCAGAACAAAAAATGAACAAAAGCCTAATCTTAACGTTCCTTAATTATTCCATAACAACATCAAGAACAGAATATAGTATTTTTCTCTTTAACCCTTTTACAACTTACTTACTTGTGGAATCTTGAAGAATCGTATAATTTCAGCAATATGAGATGATGTGACAAAATCCAATCCTCCAATGATAGCCATGAGATTCTTCTGGCTATCACACTTGTAGTTAGGGACAAATTCCTGGGATTTGAAAAGCAGGTCCAGAGTGGTGCGATAGGTCATCCTTGCATTGAGGTAACTGTCATAGATGTGGAACCCAAGAGTGATGTTAGGTAACATCTCGGAGTCCTCATTGATCTCCTTCACAGCAAAGGCCAAGGCAAGGACGTGTTGATGAAATTTGGGGAAAACACTGCAAAGAATTTAAATATCACAGTTGAAAATGTAAATTGAAAATTCACATAACATTTCTATGTGTATGAATAACAAATATTTCTTTCTCTGATGATAGTAGGAAGACAATAGCTTTCCTAAAATGCTTAAGAATTCATACAGAGTTCAAATTTATTTTATACAGCATTTCCATGACTTCCAACAAATAGGCACTACAACAAATGGCATAGGAATAGATTTAGGAGGTATCACCTATGTACTGTATTTATGTTTTGTGAGGAGAGAAATGTAAAACCTTTTTTAAAATAGAGACTTCTTGATCTTAAAATTTATACATTTCATGTGAAAGATTTTGAAATAATCTAAAGTTTATTTCTCTCACAGCCAGGTACAATTCAAAAAAAGTTAAGTCATAGATTACATTAAAAACATTAAATTTATGCACAAAGATGTTTTAGTCATATAAAGGATTTTTGAAAATCTGGGTAAGATTAGATAGAGAAAAAAAATCTTACACTGGTATTTCATAAGGTTTTAAAGAAGGGCTTTCACTAAATTTAATTTCATAAAGGTGGTAAGCAATGTGAGATGCCATCCCACCAACAATGAAGTCTCCAGGCTGGTACCACTCATGTGGAACAAGGAAAGCATCGCTCGCAGGGCATTTCAGAGAAACTACTTTGTGTACCAAAAACATCAGAAAAAACATCTTCATGCTTTTGTTATTGTGAAAATGTTTTCCCTTCCATCCTACTGATCAACAGGTAAATATAATCCAATACTTCATCTAAAGATTGATCCAAGGCTTATATCTGATAATGCATGTAATGAGAAAATCTATCATTTTCTATTTGAAGATCCACATGAGTGCAAAACTGTATCTTGAACACCATCAGGATTTGAACAGATACTCTGGCAAAGGAGTGTAGAAAACTGAAGCACAGTCTGAGAGAGCCGTTATTACCCTTGTGCTAAACTACAAATGTTACTTTATATCCAAGCTGATATCTTTATCATTGTTCAATATCATTCAATTCTATGGAAACTTTGGTATTTTGGCCTAGTTAAGAAAACATGGTGATTCCTCTAGGAGATAATTATTTTGTTATGATGAAATAATAATAGGCCAATGGTTCAACTATTTTTTTTTTAAATGAGAAAATGTCAATGATAGTAATTTAAGGGAGATTTGTAATAAAATATATGCTTAGTTGTAGAAAGTGTTTTTTGAAGCTATCATATTTATTTTCTACTATTTTTTCACAAAATAGAATATGAGCAGATCCACCAGGTATCAGTCATTTATTGCATGTATGTTTTGTGAGGAATAACAATGCACAATTTTAAAAAAAATTACCTTGAGTTGACTAAAAATCCTCAAAAGATTTCTTGGACCAAAGTTTCCTATACTCTATAGCCAACACAACAAAATCCAAAGAATATTATTTCTTCTCCCAGAACTAGAAATATTTGAAAGACAGAGTGACTTACATTAGATATATAGTAAAGACTTTTACTCATTTCAGCAAAGCGCCCAAAGGCAGGACAAGAAGCAATGGATGGAAACTAATCAAGGAGAGAAGCAAGCTAGAACTAAGGAGAAAGTTCCTGACCTTTAGAACAATTAACCAGTGGAACAACCTTCCTCCAGAGCTGTGAATTCTCCAACACTGGAAGTTTTTAAGAAGAGACTGGATAGCCATTTGTCTGAAATGGTATAGGGTTTCCTGCCTGAGCAGGGGGTTGGACTAGATGACCTCCAAGGTACCTTTATTGTTATTATTATTATTATTTGAGGGCAACTGGATAAGATTATAAAAAGAAAAAAAACCTTTACATTGTACAGTATGTCATAAGGTTTTACCCAAGGATGTTCCTTCAATTTCAGTTCATAAAAATGATAAACTATATTGAATGCCATGCCACCAATTAATAAATCACCACTCCACATGGGGCTCTATAAGGGGCTGTCCTTGAAAAGTTTCTGGAAGTTCCAGTTGATTCAAAACGCAGGTCCCCGTATGTTTTTATGCAGGCCCAGGTTATACATATGCCACCTTTCTTGTGGGAGTTGCATTGGCTGACAATTTGCTTCTGGATACAATTCAAGGTGCTAGTTGTCACCTTTAAATCCTACATGGCTTGGGACCAAGTTATTTGAAGAACTGTCTCTTCCTGATCACATCCATGTGATCCACTAGAGAATGGGTCTGCAACCTGCAGCTCTAGAGCCACATGCGGCTCTTTCAGCTTCTCCTGCAGCTCCCAGTCATTCTCCACCATTTGTAGAGAGAGAGAGAGACAGAGACAGAGAGAGGCACTTGCACTTCCCTTATCTTTCTTTCTCCCTCCTTCCCTCTATCTCTTTCTTTCTCTCTTTCTCTCTGTGCAAAAAAGAGAGTGGCCTGACACTGTTCTCCGAGAAGCTGACAAGCTTATTGGGCGGGCCTCCTGCCTTTCCTGCATCTCCACAGGAAGCAGGAAGCAGCAGAAAGCAGCAGCTCTCGAGGGCAGACAGACAACCCAATAAGAATGCATGTCATCTTTTCCGAGAACAGCATGGAGCCAGTGTCACATTTCCAAAGTATGGGCTTTTCAAGTGACTCTGAGACATTGTTTACCTTAAAAGTCCTTTATTAGCCTAATACACCGGCAAATGCTTGCTCGAAGGAAGCTAGAATCTGAAATCTCCGCCCCTTGCACAATATATTAAAACACAATTCTCCATCTTTCTAATTTTGTCATTAATCATATTCTCCAATTAATTTAAAGAATCAGCTTCCCTCCCGTTAGAAGAACCGCCAAGCTTTATCTTCTTTAGAGAGACAAATAGCCTTGAAAGTGCATTCCTACTCTTCCCTCCTCCCAACTTTAAACTAAAGCAATACACATGCCTTAAAGCAATACACGTTTAACACATGAAATAGCTACTTCTTCATCTCTTGTCAAGCAATAACATTTGATGTTAGCTGCATTGACATCCGCCCCTCCCCTTAGAAAAAGAACAGATCCTGTAATGCAGGGGTGTCAAACTCAATTTCATTGAGGGCCACATCAGCATTGCAGTTGCCCTCAGGGGCCGGGTGGGTGTGGCCAGGGTGGGTGCATCCTACTGGGTGGGCATGGCTGGAGGGCATATGGCCTACTGGGTGGGTGTGGCCAGCTCTAGATCATTCATGTCAAGGGTGCCTATGGGGGCCTGAGCAGGAGTGGGACAGATCTGAGGGTCTCTGACAGAAGGAGATGGGACCGGGGAAGTGCCAAGGCATGGTCCCCTGGAGGAGTCTCCCTGTTCCTCTCAGGCCATGTGGAGAGGGGGCTGGACAGTGGTGCGGAGGTCAAATGCCCAGCCCAGCCCTCAAGTACCCGCGGCACTAAGCCCAGCCCCACTTCCCCAAGGGGGTGCCCAGCTGCATTTACCTCCTCCTCAAGGTTTCTGCTGATGTGCTTGCTCTCCTTAGCCAGGTTGCTCATGATGGGTATTTATTTATTTATTTTTATTTATTTAATTTAATTTGTATACCGCCGTTCTCCTGAAGGGTGGGAGGGCAAAATCAAGAGGGAGGCCCACTCCCTCTCCATGTGAGGAGACCTGGCTTTGTATCCAAAGCTTCCTTAGCAATAGGATGGGAGACCCCCCCCCCCCAGGATAGGCCAGGAGGAGGAGGCAAGGGGATGCTGAAAGGGCAGCAGGGCAGGACTAAGGTAGGACTTCCCTCAGACCCTCCCTTTTCTTCCTTCCTTCCTTCCTTCCTTCCTTCCTTCCTTCCTTCCTTCCTT
>JAKJMR010016912.1:0-26156 GCA_024449315.1 Daboia siamensis
GCAACCTGCACAGCCAGTACCTCAAATGCATGTTTCTCAACAGGCATCTTCTATTGTACCACTGGTTGGTAATTCGAAATTGAAGCGGTCAGGACAAAACTATAAGACATGGGTCAGTGAAGTTGGACTTTTACTCCGCAGAGAAGGTACCCATTGCATGGTTTTTAATCCTCCTGACCAGCCGTGGACTCCTGACATATGGGACTTAAATACTAGAGCGTGCTCAACATTATTGATGTCAATGGACACTGAATTACAGCTCACTTTTTCACAAGATACAACTGCCCAGCAAATTTGGAATCAATTAGAAGCTTGCTATCGACCTACTTCAATTGAGTCTTCATGTGTATTTTGTCTGAGTTCCATGGTTCGAGATTAAAACCTGGTGAACATATTGGAGAACATTTAACTAAAATGAAAGGAATAAGAAAAGAACTGAGTGAAAAAGGCTATCCTATTGATGATTTTCAAATGATCAGCATTATTATTAACTCATTGAATTATGAATGGAAAGATGCTATTACAAAAATTAATCAAGTACCCATTACTCAATGCACAGTGGATCATGTATGCAGAATTTTAACCGAAGAAGTGGCACTTATGCAAGCCGTGCCACATTTAAGAGGACCACCTGCATCAAGAGCTCCAGCGAGATGTCCTTTTCGTGGAAGGGCCTATGGCAGAGCCTACATTCCAAGGATGCCAAGATGCTACGTCTGCAGTCGTGTGGGACATGTTACCCGGGATTGTCCCCAATGATCTCCATCACCCCCCATGTACCAGCCTAGAGGACCAGAGTCCAGAGGGGGCATAGGTAGAGGCGGACGACAACGTCGTCGTGGTCCCAGGCGTGATCCACAAACTCCACTTGCCACATTAGCTTTAACCAATGATCCACAATCTCAACCAGAGTATGACAGACGACTACTTTGGACTTTAGACAGTGGAGCATGTTACTTATAGAAAGGAGCTTTATACAGAAATGCATGAGCCTGAACCTGAACTTCGTGAACCTTACTCTCTTTCAAATCTTCCTGCTCAGGTTATGGGAAAAGGAACTGTTTATATTGAAGAGCTCGATGCATTTATTCCTGATGTTTATTATGTACCATCAGCAAATAGTAATTTGCTTAGTCAGAGCCACTTGTCTAGAGTATTAAAATTTCAGGTCCACCATCTTGAAAAAGCAAGCTATTTAGTTAAAGACGGAGATATTATTGATTAAACCATGTTGATTGGTGGTGTTTATTACATAAAGCCAAAGTTTAAGCCGCAAGAGCAGGCAAATATACAAGATCCAAAAGAGGAGAGCGCAGGCCCAGTGAGAGATGTCACAGAGAGAGATTCTGTTGCTACTCCAAAAGCTCCTAAAACCAAAAAAATAAATAAGACACAGATTGCTCACAGCAAGCCTGAGGTTTTTAATAAAAATGTTAATGTTGAGAATTCACTAATAGGTAAACCTTTGCATTACAGATGTATCCATAAGTGGCATAGACGATTGGGTCATGCCAGTTTCCGTGTTCTTAAGAAAATGCCAGAAAGGGGTGTAGGGTGTTTTTGGATTGTGCTGTCTGCAAAAAATCCAAATCCAAAGCAGCAGCCATTCCAAAGCACACTACACACCTGACAACACGCATTTTTGATTTGGTACACACTGACATAGTGTGTCCTTTTGCACCAACAATTGGTCGTAAAAAATATTTTTTGACAATTGTTGATAATTATTCTAGATATGGATATGTATTTCCTATGAAAGAAAAATCTGAGACTTTTCAGATCTTTAAAGACTTTGCCGCTCTTGTCTATACCCAACACGATGTTAGCATAGCTGGAATTCAGAGTGATTGCGGTGCTGAATATACGTCTTAGATTTTTCAGGACTGGATGCGTAAGAATGGCATACTACATCAGACCTCAGCTCCTTACACTCCAGCTGAAAATGGAGTGGCAGAACACAGAAATGGGGTTCTGCAAACAATGATGCATTGCCTCCTTGAAGATGCCAACCTCAGTCTTCCATACTGGGGTGAGGCTATTAAATATGCCAATCATATTATCAACCATACTTGGAGTAGTGTAATAAATCAGACCCCTTACTTCATGTTATATGGATACAAGCCTGATCTCTCGCATCTCCATATTTTTGGTTCATATGCTATGGTGAACATTCCTTTAGCTCAAAGAAAGAAAGGAGGTCCTGCGGCAAAAAGAATGAGATTTATGGGTACTGATGATAATTAAAAATGGAGCAAATATATTGACTCCACTCATGTAATAGTGATTTCCCAATCTGCTACTTTTGAGGTAGATGCTGACTGGTCCAGGATTCATTCTAACGATCCTGGAGTTTATTTTCTTAGAGATGATACTGTTAATACCACGCAGCCTGATGATCAAGATTCACAGGCGAATGTTTCCTCCACGAGTTCTTATCAACCTACTGTTCCGTCTTTGCAAGTTGCCGATGTTGCCGCTGGTGATGATGATGAAAACGAGGATGACACGGAAGAAGAATGGACGGTTGTTCCGAAACGTTCCAAGAGGTCCACAAAGGGAATTCCTCCAAAACGTTATTTGTGGCAAGTAACAAAAACACCTGTACATTTGATTTGTAATGTTACACTTCCTCCTGAGAAGTTCACACAGATCAAACATCTTCCTGAATCAGAGCAAGATAAATTGTATGAGGCAATGCAGTCTGAAATGGACAGTCTAAAGAAACTAAAGCCTTCCAGCAAATAAGAAAATTATTGGCACTCGGTGGATTTACAGAATTAAAAAGAAGCCAAATGGTGAGTCGTTATATAAAGCCAGATTTGTAGCTCAGGGTTTCACTCAACGTTATCCTGAAGATTATACAAATATTTATTCACCGACAGTTCGGAATGAAAGTGTGAAAATTGCCTTAGTCACTGCAACTATTCTTTATTTAGAAGTTTTCCAGTTCGATGTTGAAATGGCTTATCTACATGCTGACCTAGATAAGGAAATCTACGTGAAAGGTCCTCCAGGATTTTGACAGCAAGAAGGGGATACGTGGTTTCTAAACAAAAGTTTTTATAGTCTGAAACAGTCTGGTTTACTGTGGTACTTATGTCTTAAATTTAATGGGCTTTATTAAGTCCAAATCTGATGAATCCGTGTTTACTAAAAGATCTGACAATAGGTATGAGATAGTTCTTGTTTATGTTAATGATATTGTTTATTTTTATTTATTTTATTTTAATCCCATTTATATCCCGCCCTTCTCTGAAGACTCAGGGCGGCTTACAATTTAAGCACAAACCAATGTGCTTAGCAATAGCCTTCATTCTATGTATATGCCTGCTTATTAGGGCTTTCGCCCCCCCCCCACAAGTGGCATTATTACAAAGTCAGCTTATTGCCCCCACAACAATCTGGGTCCTCATTTTACCTACCTTGGAAGGATGGAAGGCTGAGTCAACCTTGAGCCTGTTGGGACTCAAACCTGCACTAATTGCAGGGAGCTGGTGTTACTTAAGGAGGCATTAGCCCACTGCTCCACCAAGGCTCTTATATTGGTCCAAATAAGCAGATGAGTGAGAACTTTGCTAAAGCGTTACAAAAGTATTTCACATTGAGGTCTTTAGGATATATTAATACTTATTTGGGTGTTCAAGTTGTCAAAACGCAGAAGGGGTTTAATCTCTCACAAGAAGATAAAATTCAACAACTTTTGCATCACTGTAACATGAAAGAATGGGACGCGGTGGCTCAGTGGGTTAGGACGCTGAGCTTGTCGATCAGAAGGTCGGCAGTTTGGCGGGTCGAATCCTGAGTGCCGCGTAACAGAGTGAGCACCTGTTACTCATCCCGGCTTCTGCCCACCTAGCAGTTCGAAAGCACGTAAAAATGCAAGTAGAAAAATAGGGACCACTACGGTGGGAAGGTAACAGCGTTCCGTGCGCCTTTGGCGTCTAATCATGCCGGCCACATGACCACGGAGACGTCCTCGGACAAGCGCTGGCTCTTCAGCTTTGAAATGGAGATGAGCACCGGCCCCTAGAGTCGGAAATGACTAGCACGCATGTGCGGGGGAACCTTTACCTTTACCTTAACATGAAAGATGCTAAGACAGTGAATATACCCATGCAAACTGATTTTCACAACTTGGCATATGAACCAAGTCCTGAGTTCGAAGATCAAACACTTTATCACTCAGTAATTGGGTCGCTGTTATATTAGTAGTTGGACTAGACCTGACATTGCACTTAGTGTTAATCTCTTATCAGGACATGTAGGCAAGGCAAAACAGTTTCATTGGACATGTGTTAAGAGATTATTGAGATACCTAAAACACATGAAGGGACGCGGTGGCTCAGTGGGTTAAGACGCTGAGCTTGTCGATCAGAAGGTCGGCAGTTTGGCGGGTCAAATCCCGAGTGCCACATAGCAGAGTGAACGCCTGTTACTCGTCCCAGCTTCTGCCCACCTAGCAGTTCGAAAGCACGTAAAAATGCAAGTAGAAAAATAGGGACCACTGCGGTGGGAAGGTAACAGCGTTCCATGCGCCTTTGGTGTCTAGTCATGCCGGCCACATGACCACAGATAAGTCCTCGGACAAGCGCTGGCTCTTTGGCTTTGAAACGGAGATGAGCACCAGCCCCTAGAGTCGGAAACGACTAGCACGCATGTGCGGGGGAACCTTTACCTTTACCTTTAAAACACACTAAAAACATAAATTTATTATTAGAACCCACACATACTGATTATGTAGAGTTATGTTGTTATGCAGATTCTGATTGGGCGAGTGATAGGAAATCACGTAAAAGTACTTCAGATTATATAATATTTTTAAATGGATGTCCTGTTTATTGGCATGTACGTAAATAGAATTTTATTTCCTGTTCATCTACTGAATCTGAATATGCTTGAGTTTCAGATGCATGCAATTCTTTAATGTGATTTGATGCTTTAGATATCTGGGCACACCCGATTCGACCAATTACTGTGATGAAAGACAATGAATCTGTGGTTTATATATCTGGAACTCGATTTACAGGTTCTAGGTCTAGACATATTGACATCCGTTATAAAAATATAAAACAAGTAATTAAACAGGGCTTTGTGAAATTGCAGTATGTGTCTACACATGATCAGATTGCTGATATGCTTAATAAGCCACTTCCTACAGCTCAACATGAGTATCTGCGTAAGAAAATGTGCCTTACCTGAGTTCTGCTTTACTGACAAAGAAGGGGTTGTCACTGCATTTTTGTGTTTGTCAGCTAAACATGTTGCAGTTTGCTCTTTGCCAGCTGTGTTGTTACCTTATCATTGTAACTATGGTGTTTGTCATATATACAACTATGTTTTTAGTTTAATCTCTGTCTCTACTATTGCATGCGCATGTCTCTGGTTTAATCTCTGTTTTTACTACTGCATGCGCATAAAAGAAAAAACAATTGTTTTTTTTTCCTCTTTCTTCCTTCCTTCTCTTTGTGCTGTTCGGTAAGCCAGAACATGTAGTCAGTTAAGAGTTTTTTGATTCAAGTGTTGTTATAGTAAATATGTTTTGGGTTTTCTTTATCTTACTTGTTTTGTACCATGTTTTGGATGAACCGTGGTTCATCGACCTCTGATAAACTAAGAATTGGAGTTTTTTATTTACACTCCCAACACAATTGACCCAGTAACAGTGGAATAGGAACTTCCAAAAACATTAAGACAAGTTCACCCTGTGTCTCACTGCAGCCTGCTTAAATGGGAGCTAACTTCTCCCTTAAGGCCAGCAGAGGCTCCTCTCCAACAGCCGATTATGGTAGAAGGGGAACTGTCAGAACCCACTTCAGCCCACATCTTAAGAAAGGAGGACTCTTGGAGACAAGTTTTCCAAGCAGGAACTTTTACTAAGAAATAGGAGATAGAAGGCATTATTCAGGATCTGAAGAATCCCCTCATAGATCAAAGTCCACAAGCAAACCCCACCCCACAGTTCATTTGGTCAGTTCCAGATCAGCCAAGCTCCAGGTGGGAAAAGAGAGACAACAGTCCATTCATAGCAGGATCATTTCCACCCCCTCACATTTCATCTGTAGAACCCACTTCAGCCCACATCTTAAGAAATGACTCTTGGAGACAAGGTTTTCCAAGCAGGAACTTTTCTAAGAAATAGGAGACAGTAGGCATAAGACAGGATCTGAGGAATCCCCTCACAGAACAATATTTTTAAAGTGTCCCAAGCAAACCCCACCCCACAATTCCAGATCAGCCAAGCTCCAGGTGGTAAGCCCCTTGTGGGAAAAGAGACAACAGTTTGTTCATAGCAGGATCATTTCATCTGTTTCCAAAGACTTTCGGAATTTGATCCCAGTTTGGCTATCCAGCTGTGGCTTTAGCTTAGCTTGGGCCCTGGTGGTTACTGGCACTGCCAGTTGTTGTTTAGAGTGGTGGTTTAGAGTCAGTGGCCCATGTGCTGTTATATTTATTTATTTTATTTTATTTAATTTCTATACCGCCCTTCTCCCGAAGGACTCAGGGCAGTGTACAGGGCAATGAAATGCAATAAAAATACAATATACAAAAATTAAAATGAGTATTAAATGGAATAGCCCAATTGCAATAAAAAGTTAATTAAAATTACAATTAAAATGCCCCAAACCCATCAGACCAGGCCGGCTTCTTCGAATAGGTAAGTTTTCAGGTCACGGTGGAAAGAGTGAAGGTCAGGGGCCATCCGGAGCTCAACTGGTAAATGATTCCAAAGGTCTGGCGTGCCCACAGAGAATGCCCTCCCCCTGGGGGCCGCCAGCCAACATTCTCTGACCGACGGCACCCTGAGGAGTCCCTCTTTGTGGGAGCGCACTGGACGAAGGGAAGTTGATGCCGGCAGCAGGTGCTCCCGTAAGTAATCCGGACCCATGCCATATTGGGGCATGCAAGACAGTGCATCCACCAGGAAATCCCCCCCCCCCCCGGTAAGTGTTTAAGTGTCAAATGGAATCAGTGAAAATGCTGAGACCAGTGGGCTTGCTTAGGAGTGAGTTTCCTGTGTGTTTTTAGCACTTCCAAGTTTTTGTGGTCAGTGCAGACTTGGAAGGGGATTTTATTTTATTCAAGGAAATGACACCATGTAATGACCAACTCACAGCGTAAGCCTCCTTTTCCCGTACGGCCCAACATTGTTCTGTCTCCATGAGTTTCCTGGATGTATATGCACACAGTTGCAGTGCCCCCTCATTATTTTTCTGTAATAATACAGCTCCCACTGCCACATCGCTTGGGTTTGCCTGTATTATGAAATGTTTATCAGGATCTGGGTGTCTCAGTATGTGTTCAGCAGAAAAAAAAGCCTCTTTAGCCTCTCGAATGATGCTTGACATTCCATTGTCCATTTCAGGGGCTGGCTGGGTTTCACTGCCCCCCCCCCCTTCATTTTCAACAAGTTCATGAGGGGCAAGGCTATTTGGGCAAACGAAGGGATGAATTAGCAGTAAAAGTTTGCAAAACCCAGGAAACTTTGGAATTGCTTCCTTGTACAGGGTGGTGCCCATTCTAATACTGCCCTGACTTTCTGGGGTCCATTTCAATGCCCTGTGGGGATATGTGATACCCAAGATAGTCTATTCTTTCCTGGTGGAATTCACATTTTGATAATTTTGCATATAGGTGGGCAGCCCACAATTTTTTTTAGAACTGCTCTGACTAGATTAATATGCTCCTCTTTGGTCTCATTGAAGATAAGGATGTCATCTAAGTAAACCAGGATGCCCTTAAATAGATGGTCTGTTAGCACTTCATTGATTAATTGCATAAAACCTGTGGGAGTCCCTTGCAGTCCAAATGGCAGAACTTTGAACTTGTAGCAACTCATTGGACAATTGAATGCGGTCTTCCATTCATCCTCTTCCTTGATACTAACACATAGTATGCCTCTCTTAGGTCTAGTTTAAAAATCCTTCCTTTTGATAGGTGGGACAGCATATTCTTCATGAGGGGTAGGGGATACAGATTACTTTCACTAATTGCATTCAAGGCACAGTAATCCATGCACAAATGCATAATCCCGTCCTTCTCCCTAAATAGGACCGGAGTGGCCACTTTGGGTTTGGCAGGTTCAATAAATCCCCTTTCTAAGTTTTTATTTATGAATCCATCTCCTCCATCTCTTTAGGGCTCATGGAGTACAGCCTGGGCTTCGAGAGTTTTGCCTCGGGTTTGATTTCTAAAGCACAGTCTGTGGGTTGGTGAGGAGGGAGCTAATCTGTCCATTCCTCACTGAAAACTTCAGCAAGGTCCCAGTATTCTTCCAGTATTTTTGGTAACCCCTTCTCTTCTCCCACTGATGCTGTCTCCACTCCTTGGGTTTGGTGGGGCCTTTGGGGTTGAGTTCAGCTGTCCTTCAATTTACCCAGGGGTTCCATTTCTTTTACCATTCCAGCCCTAAAATCATTGGGCATTCCATTCCTGGGGTCACTACAAATGTTATATTTTCCTCATGGGTTCTCAGAGAGAGGTGAACTGGAAGAGTGGCTAGGGTAGCTGGTACATCCCCCCCCCCCCCACTATGGACCAATCTAACTGGCCAAAGGAGATTGGTTGCTTTAGTCTCCTCATTGGAATGCCAAAATTTCCCATTAGCATCGGGCTAATGAGGCAGCGGGTGCAGCCAGAGTCTATTAAGGCTTTCACTTTGCGAGCTTCAGGCATGGAGGGAGCTAATATAATATAATCACTGTCTTGAGGATGAGTGGAATGGATCCGCTTACCAGAGTTCGCCCTCCGAGCTGTCCTCCAATGTGTCTACTGCCCCTGTGGTGTAGGCTGGAGTTCCCTCCCATTCCTTGGCAGGGGTTGGGGACTCTACCTCTAACGCCCTCGGTTTGTGGTCGCGCGTCTCCACCACCTCTTCCCTGGACGAGTATGATGCTTCAGCTCCCGATAGTTGGTGGGATTTCGGTCGGGGGGGAAAGTTCCCTTTCCAAGGGGCTTCCCTTCTTCCTTGGTTCATCAATAGACATTGTATTTTTTGCAAAGTCTTCCAGTAAGTTTCTTCCTTCCAGGTTGACTCTTAATGCAGATCCTGTCTAATGTCAGAACCCACCTATATCTTAAGAAAGAAGGACTCTTGGAGACAAGGTTTTCCAAGCAGAAACTTTTACTAAGAAATAGGAGACAGCAGGCATAATAGATAGGATCTGAGGAATCCTGTCACAGATCGATATTTTTAAAGTGTCCCCAAGCAAACCCCACCCCACAGTTCATTTGGTCAGGTCTGGATCAGCCAAGCTCCAGGTGGTAAGCCCCTCGTGGGAAAAGAGAGAGAAAAGTTCTTTTGTAGCAGGATCATTTTTACCCCCTCACATTTCATCCGGAGAAACAACCCAGATTCCAGAGGCTTTCATTCCTCTCTTTCCACCCTCTTTCCTAGCTGCCTGCAAGATAAGAGGGAAATGCCTAGTGAGAGAGTAATTGATTATATTGTGATGGATAGCAGGCAGGCAGAATAAACAAAAGGTTGCATTTGAGGAAGGGAGTGAAAGCAATAAAACCCCATGCTTGTTCCCTCTCCCCCTTGGGAATGGCAGAATCCAGGAAGGGTGAGATTTGGATTTTGCACAGAAGAGATAGTTAGAATTGAAATATAAATGGATTCTGACAGGAACAACATTTTGAAATTAAAAAGATATTAGACTCCAGGAAACATCATGGGTCGATCCAGTAGTGTGGAAAAACCTCCCACCATCCCAAAATGAGCGGGTACCTAAGAAACATGCCAGAGCCCCTAGATTGCTAAGAAAGTTCCATGCCTGTTATCTGGATAAGTTTAAGTTTAAGTTTAAGTTTTAGTTTAAGTTTATTGAATTTATATACCGCCCTTTTCCCATAAGACTCAGGGCGGTTTACAAGGTATTTAAAAACATCAATACAATACAAAAATTAAAAACAATTAAAAATAATTAAATTTGAATAAGCCTGATTATTGTTTCAATTTTCTCCCCTTTATTATTTTTTCTGTCTCCAGGTGAATCTCTCATTTTTCTAGAAGGGTGGCATGTCAGAACCCTCAATTATTAATTTCGCCATTTCAGATATTCATTCATTGTATTTTAGCTGTTGGGTTCTGCCATTCCCCCTTGGGGGAGGGAGAAAAGTGGTTTGTAGTGGTTGTAGTGCATGCTTCCTCTATCTGCTTTGATGTATCCTCTTCGGAGTGTCAATGGAATGCCTAGAGGCCATCTGCCTTATCTCAGTGCAGAGGAAATAATCTGTCACCTATGTCACCTATGGATTAGCCTGTTTGAACTGACTGGATCGACAGTTGGGATGGGGTTATTATTACACAGGTTTTACCTATTGATTCAGGCAGGAAACCCTCAGATCCTGCCTAGCTTTCCTGCTGTCTGTAACTGCCAGTAAAAGTATCTTTTGAAATGATGCAAGTTTCAGGAGTTCTGCTTTCTTGGTAGGGAAACGGAGGCAGATCTTTACACATGGTATGAGTATAGGCTTGACATATTGGCACTGCTTGAGGACCACAACTGTTTAGAAGATTCAGGGTAGGTTATTTGCTACTTTTCCTCCTTACAATCACTATTTGTTCACCTGATTTTTTTCAACTATTTAAGCAGTGGCAATAGAGAACATGTGAAACATCAATTATACATGTTTGTGTTCTGTTTAGGCAGTAAAACAAATTGGTTGGAGTGAGGGGGGCAAAACTGAATTGACAGCGATGAGAAAATTTCATAACCCTCTCTGATGATATGTTATGATATGAAAGAGATTATGCACTAGCTTGAAAGCCATATCAGGTTTTGAATGACACATTTGAGGACTGCATTTCAAAAATAAATTGCATCATGGTCCATTCTGGGGAGAGATTTAAAGTGTTTTACAAGGTGAATTGAAACCTTGTAAACTTTAACATCTGCAAAGTTCAAAAGGCTCCTTAAAATGAAAAGCAAATAAAGACATGCTTTACTCTGGAGAGTACCTGATATCAAAGAAAATGGATTGGACCAGGAAGATGTAGCCACCAGATGTAGCATCTTTTTCCATATGATTCTTGTAGTGCAGGCATGTCAAACTCGTGATGTCATGTGATGTTGTGTGACATATTGCAACTTTTTCCCCATTGCCAGCAATGGGATGGGCACAGTTTCAGTATGATGCATCCTGCCCGTAGGCCAGCAATTTGACATGCCTGTTGTAGTGTTTCATTTTAAAATGCACTTTCAGATAATCTCAATCTTGTCAGGAAAATATTACCATTTCTTAATATCTTTCAACTCTACCATCTATCTATCTATCAATCTATCTATCAATCTATCTATCATCTATCTATCTATCTATCTATCTATCTATCTATCTATCTATCTATCTATCTATCTATCTATCTATCTATCTATCTATCTCTATCTATCTAACATTATTTATTTAAATTATGGGTTTGTTGTTCAAAAATATCCCTCAATATGTCCACTATTAAGATATTTTGCTTCATTCTGCATTAATAAGTCAAATCTTTCTTCTTTAATTGTAATCTGTAGTTCCTTTTGGTTTCCTGCAGTATTCAACTATCAAAGTCTCATTCTACCATGTTTTTTAAAGAGAATTTACAACAAAAGCATATGCAAAAAACTAAACTGATGGGGAAAATTTGGTGGATTAGTAATTGAGTATGAGGTGTTATAGGAATCCCTCCTCACATTCTGTATGTGAAGCAAAGATCCTAGTGGGTAAAGTGTGTGTGTGTGGGGGGAAATGCTGTGTCATATGTCTAAGCAAGATCTAGATTGTTGCCTTTTGGATAGAAATGTTCCTTGTTTCTTAAACTATGCTCTATTTGAGGGCTTCCGCTATGAATCTCATACGATTGATGGAAGGATACAATGACAGGAAGTTATATCCTAAATTTTCAACAACTGTGCCTGAAATATAGCAGTATTGCAGAGGTTGCCAGAGGGACCGGCCATCACATCGCCAGTCGGACGATCCAACCAGGAGAGGTACTGGGGCCCCGGGACCATTCAGTGTGGGGTTTTGCTCAAGCCGCAGAAGTGTATGTCATACTGGGGCCCGATGTCCCCTTAAGCCCAAGTATAGACTCCAGGTGGAGCTGCAAGGGGTCCCCTGTAAGATGGAGCTGGACACAGTCTCCGCCATTTCCATTATTTCTCTGGACACATTTAATTCCATGTGGAGTTGCAGTAGGAGATGGGCTAAGCTGAGGCCCTCTGACATACTTTTAACAGATTTCCAGAACGCAAAAGTTGTAGTCAAGGGTGAAGCCACCCTGGCCGTTAAATTTAAAGGGTTTTCAGGGCACCTGGATGTTGTTGTAGTAGGGGGCCAGAGAATGAGCCTAATTGGGTTCAATTGGTTTGATGCACTAGGCATCCAAGTAACCAGTATCAACCGGACACAAGTCGTGAGTCTAGCGTCAGTTCACGAGGACTTCGCAGACATGTTTGATTCAGCCCTAGGAACTTACACAGCCCGCCAATAGCATTTAAATTAGACCCAAATGTGGTTCCTGTCAGGATTAAGCCTCGCAGGGTCCCCTTTGCCTTCAAGCATAAAATAGACACGGAACTAGACAAGTTTGTGGAATGGGCATTTTGCAACCAGTAGATGGTGGAGAGTGGGAAACTCCTATTGTAACACCACTTAAAGCCAACGGGGAAGTCAGAATATGCACAGACTACAAATATACAATTAACTGGGCTCTTAAACAGCATGCATACCCAGTCCCAGTGGTGAGCCACATCCTTGCATCTTTGCAGGGTGACACCACTTTTGCAAAATTAGAATTGGCACAGGCCTATCAGCAACTACCTGTTGATGAGGCCACAGCCGCAGCATAGACAATTGTGACCCACAGGGGGTCTTTCAGAGTAAAGCACTTGCAATTTGGGGCAGTGTAGCCCCGGGCATTTTTCAGGGAATCATGGAACGCACACTCAAAGGCATCCCAGGGGTTTGCCCCTATTTTGACAATGTGCTTATTGCCGGGGAATCCACAGAAGTGCTAGCAAGGAGGCTCAGAGCCATCCTGCAGAGGCTGTATGAAGCAGGCCTTAAACTAAAAAAGAGCAAATGCAGAATTGAGGTTCCCTCGACTGAATTTTTGGGTTTTTGCATTGATGCCACTGGCATCCACCCAGCTAAGTCCAAAGTAAAGGCCATTCAGATGGCACCTAGCCCCAAAACAAAAGGAGAGCTGCCAGCATTCTTGGGCCTCCTCAATTTCTACCACACGTTCCTTCCTAACAAGGCTGCAGTGGCAGAGCCACTTCACAGGCTCTTAGATAAAAAAGCTTCTTGGAAGTGGACCAGCATTCATGAAAAAAGTTTTCAGGACCTGAACTCACTTCTATCGGTCAGTTCCACTATCACTCATTTCAGGGAGTCTAAACCAGTCTGTTTAGCATGTGACGCATCCCCATATGGGGTGGGGACAGTGTTGAGTCACTTAGAGAAAGATGGAACCCAGGTTCCCATTGTATTTTATTCAAGGATGCTGTCCTCTGCTGAGCGTAACTACGCTCAAATTGACAAAGAGGCATTGGCCATTGTAGCTGGAGTTAAAAAATTCCATGAGTACTTAAATGGCAGGGACTTCACGGTCTTCACAGACCACAAACCATTATTGGGGTTATTCACCACAGACAAACAGACACCCCACATATTATCTCCTAGAATGCTGAGTTAGTCTATTTTTTATCAGCTTACATGTTTAAGCTGATTCACAAACCTGGAAAGAAATGGGCCATGCAGATGGACTGAGCAGGCTTCCACTGCCACAGATTGAACCAGATCCAGCCCCAGCAGCCCACATATTATCCATTCAGGATTTGCCAGTTTCCCCTCCATGCTGGGGACATAGCTGCAGAAACAACAGCTGATAAGACACTAAGTAGAGTGCTTTTTTGGGTGCACACAGGGTGGCTAGATAAGCCCAAGCCCTAAATTTCACAGTTATTTTACTAGAAGACACGAGTTATCAGCTCACAAGGGTTGTATCCTATGGGGGAACAGGGTCATAGTCCCCACCTCACTAAGAGACAGGGTTTTGCAATCACTGCATGAAATTCATGCAGGTATTGTCCATATGAAAGCTTTAGCTAGAAGCTACTTATGGTGGCCAGGTTTAGACAAGGCCATTGAAGCCCAGGTGCATGGATGTTATACATGCCAGCAATCAAGGCCTGAAATGCCGCATGCTCCAATTAACAGGTGGGAGTAGACTCACACTCCCTGGTCTAGAATTCACATAGACTTTGTTGGGCCCTTTCAGGGACAGCTCTTCCTTATAGTGGTCGACAGCCACTCTAAATGGCTTGAAGTAATTCCAGTTGCTAACATGACTACTGCTAGGACCATCCAGGTGCTTAGGAAACTGTTTGCCACACATGGGCTGCCAGACGTCATAGTATCTGACAATGGAGCCCAATTTACAGCAGCAGAATTTCAGGCATTCCTGAAAGCAAACCTCATCAGGCACGCAACGTTGGCCCCATTTCACCCTTCTTATAATGGTCAAGCCAAACAGATGGTCCGGACCACAAAAGAGTCACTGAAGCATATAGTGACTAGGGACTGGCATCACAGATTGGCAGATTTTTTACTTTGCCAGAATTCCATGCCCTGTACGGCTACAGAGAAAAGCCCAGCAGAGCTGCGTTGGGGGAGGCGGCTGATCATGAAACTGGATAGGTTACATCCAGATAGGGTGGCAGCAGAAGCTTTGCATCCAAATCCCCGAGGGGACTGCAAGTGGGCGATGCAGTATGGGCCAGAAACTATGGGCATGGGAATCTGTGGGTACCAGGAAAAATTACTAAAACTTCAGGTCCCCTTTCTTACAAAGTGGGGCTGGAGGGTGGGTGAGTTGTCAGGTGCCACATCGACCAACTCAGGAAGCGTTTTCCAGAACGGCCACTAAGTGAGGACTATGTCATTAGTCTTGACCAAGGCCCACAAACCGGCAGCCAAGTCGGCCCATGCATAGACGCTGAAGGCTCACACAGCCCAAGCAACGAGGAGTTGGCTGTAGAGGAGGGGAGTCTGGAAGAGCAACAAGGGTCCCCTGATGGAAAAAGCCAACCAGACTTTTACAGCTGCTGTGCTAACTCTGCTGAACAAACGGACTCTGGGGTGGGCCAAACTGGAAAGGCCAGCCGGAGAAATCCAAGCCAGGTTGAATCAAGTGAACTGAGAGACACTGGCCTACCCAGCCTGGTGGGCAAGCTGGTAGGCCAGGAAGCGCCTTGGTCCCCCAGGCATTCCACAAGGGCATGCAAACCTCCTGCTTGTTTGCAAGATTATGTCCTGAAACAATAAAGCTATAATGTTGTATGTACTTGTGTTAACTGCTGACCTACAAGATTGTACTGAACAATGGAGCTATAATGTTGTTAAGTATTGTATTATGCTGCTAAGTGGAACCTATTCACACTGGGGCTAAGTCTTTGTAAATTGTATTACTGTAATCACTTTCTGTGTTGCTATAATGTTGTTTGTTCTAAGGGGGAAGGGGTGTAATGTATTGGGCTTGCTTGTAACACCACATGGTAATGGCTGGTAGGCTGTTTAAGCTGGGAGCTAGCTAACAGCTCCCAGCACCTCAGACAACCCGTCTACAGCACTGCTATTGGTTGCCCCTAGGCAGCAATGGGTTGCTTCAAACCTAGTGGCTGCCGCTTAGGGGCCAGGATATAAATTGCTACATCTGCAGCCCAGCTGTCTAGTTCAGATCCTGCAAGAAATAAACCACGCTCTTTGCTGAACTCACTTGCCTCATCTTCATTCCTGTGCAATGAACCCAGTACACAACAACCTCCACTCTGGCATTCTGCCTTTTGGGGTCAGATTTGAGGATGAGGTAGGGACTAGGCTGCTTCCAGTCCAGTCTGACAGAGGCCCATAGACAGGCCACCTCCCCTAGTTGTAGTACTCTTTGCTCGGTCCAACTTCCACAGTCATCCCACACACTCTGTTGTTCTTGCATCAGGTGTCAGTATGCTGTCTACAGTGCGGGATGAACATCCCCTATCACCAAGTCATTCCGTATTGGGACAACTGGGTTGAGCAGATGCCTAACTAAATTGGTGTTTGTCCCTACTATCAGTGAGCCCTGGCTAGCTCCTGGGGGATGGGTATAGACAATGGCCAGGGTATCAAAGGTTTCTGTATATCCAGCAACTAAGGGCCCAGATGTTAGCTGGATAGGTAGCTACCCATCATATAAGAACTTCTCTGTTCCAATGCCCCAAATCTTCAAATTGCCCCACTTTTATATGGATATGTGCGTCAGGTGCCTATCATAGAAATCCCAATACAGTAATATCACTTGTACACCTGAGACCAAGAAGATCCTCATGTAAATGCCTTCCACTTGTACTGGTACCATTGAAGAAGGAATTCTGGCAGTAAGAGACACAGCATCTGGTTTGAGAGCCCGTGTCTGAGTCCTCGAAGGCTGTTGCTGGAGCCTTGTCACTCTGACTTCAGTGGGCTCTAGGATATGGGAGTCCCTCACTAAGGGCAATACTCCTATCACTCCTATCACTGAGGCAGGCTTTGGGGGAGCTCCAATCATGAAAGGTGAAGCCCAAGGATGCCCCCAGTCACCCCTTTGATTGGAACTAGCTAGTATTGCTGGGCACCCAGTTGACTCCCTCACTGAGGCCCTTTGTAGTTTCCTGACTGAGTGGAATTTCCTGGTTTACGTGGCTTTGTACAAGTAACCCTCTAATGTCCTGCACCCCCACAGTTATAGCAGATCACTGACCTTGTTGAGTTGTCAGTTGCAGTGAAAAGGCCCATCCCCCCACTGACTAGTCTAGCCCTCACACCACTTAGTAATGCTGGTGGAGTCCATTTTGCTCACTTAGCTCATATCTCTGGGTGGGATCATCTACCCCCTTCTAAAGAGAGAGAAGTCAGGAAGAAAATCCCAGATGAGCCCCCACTTGTAGCACCACCCCTGAAGGGACTGCTGAAGTCTGGGTTCTCCTGGCCCTCTTGGTCTGCCTGTTGGTCCAAGGAGCCCCTTACTTGGACACCACTGCTTGACAAAGACACATGGAGCAATAGTGCTCTGTCTCTGTCAACAAGCAGCTCCCATCTCTGGCAGTAGCAGCTCACATGAGATTATGGTGGTCCCAACCTCTCCACCGAATCTGCAGAGCTCCAGCAAAGCCTCCCAGCCAGCACCCATCCCAGCCAGTGCTGATCCCACCCCCAACTCCCCTCTCCGCTACATAAGTAAGTAGAAAATTCAGAGGAGTTAGGGTATAATCAATTTTTATTTCATTAAAATCAAGCTGTCTTTATTTAATATCAGTTCTGGGCAATAATACATACAACAATAAATATTGAAAACAATCTTTCTAAACAGCTTCAATATTATATGATTGTTTGCCTAGGGCAGCTGAAAAGTACACCTATTCTGATGCAATAAAACAGCACAAAGTTACAAAACTTAAACCTATACAGGAATATGGTAACAGCTGAAATACATTAAATGACATGGCAGTATGATTTCAATCAAAATCCTTGGCAAAGTGATAAGTTTTAGCTGAAACCTATATTGAAAGCTAAACTCAAAAGATAATCAAATTTTGGGATATCTGGAGGGAAAGGGAGGGTCTTAATACAGATCAGAATATTAAAGAAAAAAAGATGGATCAATAAAACCTCATACATAATGCCAGTTTTGCCACCAGGTCCAATTTGCTCTTTTCTATTTGTGAAAATGTAGCCTAAATGGTGGCCACAAAATGAAATTCAGTAATATTACTATATTTGAGGCCCAAAGAGAACCACCTGTATTTTAAAATAAAAATAGCATGCATTCACATGAAATTCACATGTACTTTAAGTATTCAATATCATGGTAATAAAACCACTTAGCTTTCTTATATTTTCTGTGAAGAACTCATTTTGTTCCTTGTTGCATCATTTCTGCTCAGGAAAGAATAATCCCACTTGGTCATTTTTGAGATTGCTTTTCTAATAGCACTATTCATATTGGCTCAAATAATACATTGGATAGGACTGAAGTGCCTTTGGCTAAACTCTCAATGTGTGAATTTTATAAGGACAGAATTGACTATTTGGGCTACTGCAATTCGCATAAGGGGTAGAGATGGATCCAGAGAAGCTGTGGGCTGTCCTGGATTGGACCCTTCCCTGCACCAGAAAACAGTTGCAAAATTTTCTGGGATTTGCCAATTTTTATAGACAATTTATCTCCTCATTTGCACAGATAGCACTCCCCATTACAAATCTGGTGAAAACTAAGGGAGAAAGTAAGCCCAAGCCTAGTCAGCAATTAAAATGGACTGCAGAATGTCAAGCCACATTAGAAAAACTTAAAGAGACTTTTTTCTGTGGACTTAGTGCTGAGGCACCCAGACCCAAAAAAACCATTTGTGATTCAAGCTGTTGCTAGTTATGTAGCATAGGTGTGGTACTGCTTCAGAAGAACCAGGAGGGTCAGTTGCAGCCCTGCACTTAAACATCCAAAAAATTAACTGAGATTGAACAGTGGTGAGCTGCTTGGGAGAAGGAAGCTTATACAGTGTGATGGGCCCTCCTACCTTGGAGGCATTTTTTTTTAGAGGGGAGTAAAATCCCTTTTCAGGTCTGCACTGATCATAAGAATCTTGAAGCACTAAAAGCTCCTAGGAAGCTGTCTCTGAAACAGGCACTCTGGGCTAGCATTTCCACCACTTTAACTTCTCCATCCACTATTTCCCAGGGAAAAAATTTTCCTAGCAGATGCTTTGTCAAGAATGCCACAATATAGGACTTCCGGGTGGCAAGGCTCCATTGCCAGCAGCCATTTAGGCTGTCAGCCCCGTCGCTCCGTAGAACCTCCAAAAACAGTGCCGCTCAGCTGTTTTGGTGGCTCGAAAGCCCCCTCCTCGGGAGAAGAGGAGGGGGTGAGTGCCCAGGCAGGGGTAGAGCTCTTCTGGACTACCAGAGTCGAAACTCTGGTGGTTGAAGGATTGAGCTCCCCCAAAGCCTGAGTTTGCTCCAGACCTCGGGACGCCTCTGCTCCAGGGCTTTGGAGCAGAGCAGGGCGCAGCAACCATCCCTGCCAGCGAGAGTGAACTTTGGATTGCTTGGATGCAGGCAGAGCTGTACACGAGAATCATGTCAGAGCAACTATATGATCTTTAACTCAGTGGACTTTGTGGAGATTTTTAAAAAGTGAAAGTGCACCATAGAATTGAGTGGGTGAAAATGGCTGCCAAATCATTTAAAGTTCCCAGAAGCGTGGGGGCTTCCCCGGTGCAGTAATCTTCATTACAGGCTTTAATGCCCCCTCCCCCTGCACCTGCACCTGCACCAGCTTTGACAGTAAAAGATTTGCAGGATGTTTTGCAAGAGGCTTTGAAAAAGCAATCCCAACAATTAGCTGAACTTATGGAGGAGAAGCTTACAGAAATGAGGGTAGATATCTTACTTGCATTTCAAGGCATGGCTGTTTGTATAGAGCATTTGGACGAGAGAGTGGAAGATCTCAGCCAAAATAATATCAAATTAGATGCTAAAATGACGGAGGCTGAAACTGTGATGGATAAGATTGATGACGATTTAACCTTGGTGCAGTATCGAGAGATGGAGTTCGCCGTGAGAATCAGAGGTTTAAAAGAGGATTCTAAGGAAAATTTGAAAAGAGTAATTTCAGAAGCTTTGGAAGGCGTTTTGGGGCGTTCAGCAGAAGATATCATGGAGGATATAGATACCACTCTAATGGCAGAAAGTGAAGAAGAACTAAAGAGCCTCTTGCTGTGGGTGAAGAAGGAGAGTGCAAAACTTGGGTTGAAACTTAACATTAAGAAAACCAAGATCATGGCATCTGGCCCTCTCACTTCCTGGCAAATAGATGGGGAAGAAATGGAGGTAGTGACAGATTTTATTTTCCTGGGCTCCAAGATCACTGCAGATCGGGACTGTAGCCAAGAAATTAAAAGACGCTTGCTCCTCGGGAGGAAAACCATGGCAAATCTAGGCAGCACACTAAAAAGCAGAGACATCACCCTATCAACAAAAGTACGTATAGTCAAGGTTATGGTCATCCCAGTTGCAATGTATGGCAGTGAAAGTTGGACCATAAAAAAGGCTGAGCGCCAAAGAATTGAGGCCTTTGAACTCTGGTGCTGGAGAAGACTCCTGCGAGTCCCTTAGACTGCAAGGCAATCAAACTGGTCAGTCCTAGAGGAGATCAATCCTGGCTGCTCTTTAGAAGGCCAGATCTTGAAGCTAAAACTTAAATACTTTGGCCACCTAATGAGAAGGAAGGACTCACTGGAGAAGAGCCTAATGCTGGGAAAGATCGAGGGCAATAGAGGAAGGGGACAACAGAGAATGAGGTGGCTGGATGGAGTCACTGAAGCAGTAGGTGTGAGCTTGGATGGACTCCAGAAGATGGTAGAAGACAGGAAGGCCTGGAGAAATGTTGTCCATAGGGTCACGATGGGTTGGACACGACTTCACAGCTAACAACAACAGCAATAGATAAAATATTCCGTGTTAATTCATGGATTGCAAGACAAAGGAAATTACCTAGAGATGTGGTGGTTTATTTTACAAAGAGAGCAATTAGAAATGAGATTATTCAAGCTTTTTATAATAGTAAATTCGCCATTTCAGAACAAGAAGTTTTAATTTTAAAAGAGATCCCTCCAAGAATTTTAAGGAGAAGGAAGGAGTTTGCGTTTTTGGTAGAAGAATTAAGAAGACGGGATATTCAGTTCAGATGGGAGATTCCAGTGGGTATGATGGTGATGTATGCAGGTACGAGACATCGTCTTCTCATGGTGTTACAGGCACGTGATTTTTATGCTAAGGTTCTAAAGCAGGGGTGTCAAACTCAATTTCATTGAGGGCCACATCAGCATTATGGTTGCCCTTGGGGGGCCGGGTGGGTGTGACCAAGTGGGCGTGGCCGGGTGGGCATGGCCAGCTCAATGCTGCTCACTCAGCACAGCTTACTCGAAATGCCTGGGTCAGGAGAGAACAAGTTGCACCAGCTAATTTCATGTGGGGAAATCTCATTGCCCCACAAGCTCTTCACCTCCCCAAACATCTGCAGCCAAGCATGTGCAGAGGATGGAAAGGGCCTTCTTCCCAAGCCTAGGCATGATTGGTAGTTTGTTAGCTCAGATGTAGATAGCCTCCTAGTCTCCAAGCTGAGAGAGAGAGAGGGGGGGGGGGAGGGAGAGAGAGAACCTTCTTCTGACCCAAAACATCCCTCCATTGATTTCAACATATTTTCCACCAAGAATCAGACTGAGCATAATGTGGTTTGGGGACCTAGGGGGCAAGGGGATGGGGCTCATGGGGGCACTGGCAGGGATGGCCCGTGGAAAAGGAGGCCAGCGGCATGTGATCCAGGCTGGGAACATGTGGGGGGGAGCAACTCCAGGACAGAGGGATGGAGGCAGTCTGGGCACTGCCCAAAATTGCAGGAGCGTGGCTGCTGCCTCACTCTTGTGGCTCCAAAGGGCTGCTCAGCATTCTGCCTCACCCTCCCAACTCTCCGCAGCCCCAGGCCTGCTTGCACTGAAGGGCACAAGGAGACTTTGAAACTGACAGCACATTTTCTCCTCCACACAAATCTGGAGACATTCCCAGGCCACCAAGGCCCAGGGCTGTGGTGTTCACAGAGCCAAGGGTGGCACCTACTCTGGAACAGTTGAGGCGCGAAGGAGCATCTGGGTATGCCCCAGCATGACTCCTGCTGAAAGAAACTTGGCAGTAGTGTCCCTGAGGGGCAGGCAGGGTGGCAAAAACAGTTTTTAGTGCTCAGCTCTACTATACCACCCAGACCCAGCCTGTAAAATATCCGGCTGCAGCTTCTCCTCCAATTGGTCCCGCTTTCCCTGCACAGATCAAATGGGAGATCCGCTCCAGGTTTTCCAGCCCGCCCACCCGCCCAGTTCCTGAGTCCAAGGCATCCTTAGAGCTAAGGAGCTGCCCTGGCTACTGCGTTTCTACCTGCCTTTCAAGTTGGGATAGACTGCAGCTGTTCTTCAACTTTAGAAGGAAAGACACCCAGACCCCAGCCTGTAAAAAATCATACTCTGCCTCCGGCTGGAGCTTCTCCAGTCCTTTCGCTGCGGCCTTAAAACATTCCTTTTCCATCAGGCTGACCTGGACTGATAGGGATTTTTAAAATGTTTTTAACTTATTGGGGCTGCTAGTTTAATTCTTTTTTTTAAAAAAAACTTTTGTATTATTGTATTTTTATTGTTGTTAGCCGCCCTGAGTACTTCGGGAGATAGGGCGGCATATAAGTCCCAAAAATAAATGAATAAATAATAAATTGGTCCCGCTTTCCCTGCGCAGACCAAATGGGAGATCCGCTCCAGGTTTTCCAGCCAGCCTGACCATTTCCCGAGTCAAATGCATCCTTAGAGCTAAGGAGCTGCTCTGGCTACTGCGTTCCCCGCCTGCCTTTCAAGTTGGGATAGACTGCTCTTCAACTTTAGAAGGAAAGACACCCAGACCCCAGCCTGTAAAAAATCACACTCTACCTCCGGCTGGAGCTTCTCCTCCAGTTGGTCCTGCTTTCCCTGTGCAGACCAAATGGGAGATCCGTTCCAGCTTTTCCAGCCAGCCCGGCAGAGGAGCCATCTGCGGCTCTTTCTCTGGCTGCCTCAAGTCTGTCTTCCTGCCTGGGCACTTCTCCCCCTCACCGGCTGGGTGTTGCTCCCTTCCCCCCTATCCTACCTCACTCCCTCCTACCTACCTGGAGACTAACAGCTGCAAATGGTGCTGGGCTCCACCAGCCCACGTGCACTTGCCTCCTACTGAGCAAGTGCTCAGCCGGGCCGGCACCAAGGTGGTGGGGGCCGGACCTTTGTAATTTCCAGGAGAGTTGTGTGGGCCGGATTCAATCATGTGGCGGGCCGTTTGTGGCCCGCGGGCCTTGTGTTTGACATGTCTGTTCTAAAGGCAGTCCCTATACCACTTTTGGAATCTAAAAAGAAGAATGGCGAAGGAGAGTCTCAACCACAAAGGAAGAGCACACAAGGTGCTGAAGGAGTCTTGCAGATGAGAGATGGAGAATTCCAGAAAGCTACAGGAGTGGATCAAATTTCAGTATCATCGGAAGAGGTTAGAGACCAAAGAATGACACATGCTGCTGCCAGATGAATGAGACAAGAGCAAGAACAGCAGAGAGTTGTGATGGCACCTCAAAAACCTACTTATAGTGAAGCGGTGGGAGGAGCGCAACCTAAGAGAGTGCAGGTGATTTTGGAAGAGGCGCTCCAAAAGCTTCAGGTCGCAAAAGATGGTGACAAAGCTTCTAACCTGGAATGTTAATGGTTTGAATTCACCGCATAAGAGAAAGAAAGTATTTCATTATCTAAAGCAATTTAAAAATGATGTTATTTGTTTGCAGGAGACACATATTCGTGCAGCTGATCAAAAGTACTTGGTAAACTCTAGGTTGGGCATACAGTTTATTGCTTCTGCGACTGATAAGAAAAATGGAGTGGTTATTTACGTTAAGAATACCTTGACAGCGACTTTAATTGAAGCAGATAAACAAGGAAGATATGTTATAATTGAACTATTAATAGAAGGCAAGAAAACGCTTTTGGTCGGACTATATGCTCCTAATCAACAACAAGGAGATTTCTACAGTTTATTACACAGCAAGATTATCCAGTGGGATTATAAATCTTGTATTTTTATGAGAGACTGGAATGGCATTTTGGATGTACAAATGGACAAGGGTTTTTTTTTTTTTAAAGCATCCCAAGTCATGCTAAACTGCCTAAATCTTTTTTTGAGATGAAGGATGACCTGGAATTGAGAGATGTTTGGAGAGTGAGGAATTTGCAAGAAAAAGACTTTACTTTTTTCTCCAACAGGCATCAATCTTTTTCTAGGATTGATTTTGTATTAATTACTAATGATTTCTTTTCTAGGATTAAGAAGATCAAGATTTGTCCAAGAACTATATCTGATCATAGTCCAGTATGGTTAGAGATAGAAAAAGATAATAGAGATAGACGGTCTTGGCGTTTAAATGAAAATTTGTTTAGATACCAGGAAAATGTGGAAGAGTGTAAAAAACAGATGAAGGAATTTTTTAAAATTAATATGCATAAAGGTACTTCTATTGAGCTGGTTTGGGACGCAACTAAAGCTTATATGAGAGGTGTATTAATATATTTGAATAATAAACATAGACATAAATTGGAATTTAGGAGGAAAGAATTAGAGGATGAAAATAAGGAAAAAGAAAAGGCTTTAATTTTGAATCCATCTGATGGGAAGATCAAAGAGGTAATTACTTTACTAAGGGGTCAGTTTGACAAGTTAATGGCAGATCGAATGGCAACTAATTTGCGATATGCTAGACATAATACTTTTTGTAATGCTAATAAACCAGGTAGATGGTTAGCTTACTTGTTAAGGAAGAAGCAAAGGGCTTCTAATATAGACAGAATAGAACATAAGGGTAATTAAAAAGACTTTTGTTGATTTTTATTCTAAGTTTTATGCTAGAGATAAGATTAGAGATGTAGATATAGATGATTATTTGATAAAGCTAATATTCCTGTTCTTACGCAAGAACAAAAGGAAGGGATGAATCAATTGATAACTGATGAAGAATTTTTTTCAGCAATTAAACAATTGAGAGTGGGTAAAGCGCCGGAAACTGACTGCTGTGTATTATAAAAATTTGCAGTTAGAAATGGTGAAACCTTTAAGGGAATTGTTTACGACAATTCAAATGGGAGGAGGGGTACCTCCATCTTGGAAGACTGCTTTTATTTCTTTGATCCCGAAGGAAGATCAGGATGCCACCCAAGCCAAAAATTATAGGCCAATATCACTTTTGAATACTGATTACCAGATATTTGCTAAAATCTTAACTAATAGATTAATGAGGGTAATACAACAAGTGATTCATGGTGATCAAACTGGATTTATAAGTCGTAGACAAATGAAGAATAATGTGAGACATATTGTAGACTTATTGGAATTTTTGGAAAGAAACAATCAGATCCCTGCAACCTTGATCTTTCTGGATGCTGAAAAAGCCTTTGATCAATTGAATTGGCAATTTTTGATGAAAGTATTAGAGAAAATGGAATTTGGGGATAAATTTTTACAACCCATCAGGGCAATTTATCAAAAGCAAACAGCCCGTATAATAGTTAATAATAGTTTGACTGAACTATGTAATATTGAAAAGGGCACAAGGCAGGGGTGCCCGTTGTCACCTCTACTATTTGTTTTAACATTGGAAATATTACTGATTAAAATACATGATTCGGAAAAAAATAGGGGAATTCAAATAAGAGATCAGGACTATAGATTGAGGGCGTTTGCAGACGATCTGGTTGTTACAGTAACTCAGCCGTATTATTCAGTTGTAGAATTGATGGACATAATAACACAATATGGGAAAGTTTCTGGATTTAAGATCAACGTATAAAAAACTAAAATATTGTCTAAAAATATGACAGTATTACAAAAGGCTGTTTTAGAAGAGCTAACGGGATTTGAAATGGTTAAAAGGATTAAATATTTGGGGATATATTTGTCAGCCTCAGATGTGAAGTTATATAAAAATAATTATGAAATGTTATGGGGAAAAGTACAAAAAGAATTAGATAGTTGGAAAAAATTACAACTATCTTTATTGGGAAGAATTGCAGCAGTGAAAATGAATGTTTTGCCAAAATTCTTATTTTTATTTCAAATGATACCTATACTTAAAAAGGATTTAAATTTGGAGGAATGGCAAAAAGGAATTAATAAATTTGTTTGGGCAGGGTAAAAGCCACGAGTTAAATTTAAGATAATGCAAGATACGCGTGAAAGAGATGGTCTTAAAATGCCTAACTTTAAATTATATTATGAAGCTGCTGCTTTGTCAGCGATAAGTGACTGGTTCAATTTATCAGAAGGGAGATTATTAAATCTTGAGGATCATGATTTGTTATTTGGTTGGCATGCATACTTATTGTATGATAAGAAGGTGGATAATGTGTTTAAGATACATATTTTAAGGTATGCTCTGTTGCGAGTTTCGAAAAAGTATAGATATAAGTTAAATTATAAGATACCCATTTGGGCAATACCTAAACACGCAATAGAAAATATAAATGTGGGATTTAAACATGATGAGACAACATATAAGG
>JAKJMR010016912.1:31895-102847 GCA_024449315.1 Daboia siamensis
GATTGATTTTGTATTAATTACTAATGATTTCTTTTCTAGGATTAAGAAGATCAAGATTTGTCCAAGAACTATATCTGATCATAGTCCAGTATGGTTAGAGATAGAAAAAGATAATAGAGATAGACGGTCTTGGCGTTTAAATGAAAATTTGTTTAGATACCAGGAAAATGTGGAAGAGTGTAAAAAACAGATGAAGGAATTTTTTAAAATTAATATGCATAAAGGTACTTCTATTGAGCTGGTTTGGGACGCAACTAAAGCTTATATGAGAGGTGTATTAATATATTTGAATAATAAACATAGACATAAATTGGAATTTAGGAGGAAAGAATTAGAGGATGAAAATAAGGAAAAAGAAAAGGCTTTAATTTTGAATCCATCTGATGGGAAGATCAAAGAGGTAATTACTTTACTAAGGGGTCAGTTTGACAAGTTAATGGCAGATCGAATGGCAACTAATTTGCGATATGCTAGACATAATACTTTTTGTAATGCTAATAAACCAGGTAGATGGTTAGCTTACTTGTTAAGGAAGAAGCAAAGGGCTTCTAATATAGACAGAATAGAACATAAGGGTAATTAAAAAGACTTTTGTTGATTTTTATTCTAAGTTTTATGCTAGAGATAAGATTAGAGATGTAGATATAGATGATTATTTGATAAAGCTAATATTCCTGTTCTTACGCAAGAACAAAAGGAAGGGATGAATCAATTGATAACTGATGAAGAATTTTTTTCAGCAATTAAACAATTGAGAGTGGGTAAAGCGCCGGAAACTGACTGCTGTGTATTATAAAAATTTGCAGTTAGAAATGGTGAAACCTTTAAGGGAATTGTTTACGACAATTCAAATGGGAGGAGGGGTACCTCCATCTTGGAAGACTGCTTTTATTTCTTTGATCCCGAAGGAAGATCAGGATGCCACCCAAGCCAAAAATTATAGGCCAATATCACTTTTGAATACTGATTACCAGATATTTGCTAAAATCTTAACTAATAGATTAATGAGGGTAATACAACAAGTGATTCATGGTGATCAAACTGGATTTATAAGTCGTAGACAAATGAAGAATAATGTGAGACATATTGTAGACTTATTGGAATTTTTGGAAAGAAACAATCAGATCCCTGCAACCTTGATCTTTCTGGATGCTGAAAAAGCCTTTGATCAATTGAATTGGCAATTTTTGATGAAAGTATTAGAGAAAATGGAATTTGGGGATAAATTTTTACAACCCATCAGGGCAATTTATCAAAAGCAAACAGCCCGTATAATAGTTAATAATAGTTTGACTGAACTATGTAATATTGAAAAGGGCACAAGGCAGGGGTGCCCGTTGTCACCTCTACTATTTGTTTTAACATTGGAAATATTACTGATTAAAATACATGATTCGGAAAAAAATAGGGGAATTCAAATAAGAGATCAGGACTATAGATTGAGGGCGTTTGCAGACGATCTGGTTGTTACAGTAACTCAGCCGTATTATTCAGTTGTAGAATTGATGGACATAATAACACAATATGGGAAAGTTTCTGGATTTAAGATCAACGTATAAAAAACTAAAATATTGTCTAAAAATATGACAGTATTACAAAAGGCTGTTTTAGAAGAGCTAACGGGATTTGAAATGGTTAAAAGGATTAAATATTTGGGGATATATTTGTCAGCCTCAGATGTGAAGTTATATAAAAATAATTATGAAATGTTATGGGGAAAAGTACAAAAAGAATTAGATAGTTGGAAAAAATTACAACTATCTTTATTGGGAAGAATTGCAGCAGTGAAAATGAATGTTTTGCCAAAATTCTTATTTTTATTTCAAATGATACCTATACTTAAAAAGGATTTAAATTTGGAGGAATGGCAAAAAGGAATTAATAAATTTGTTTGGGCAGGGTAAAAGCCACGAGTTAAATTTAAGATAATGCAAGATACGCGTGAAAGAGATGGTCTTAAAATGCCTAACTTTAAATTATATTATGAAGCTGCTGCTTTGTCAGCGATAAGTGACTGGTTCAATTTATCAGAAGGGAGATTATTAAATCTTGAGGATCATGATTTGTTATTTGGTTGGCATGCATACTTATTGTATGATAAGAAGGTGGATAATGTGTTTAAGATACATATTTTAAGGTATGCTCTGTTGCGAGTTTCGAAAAAGTATAGATATAAGTTAAATTATAAGATACCCATTTGGGCAATACCTAAACACGCAATAGAAAATATAAATGTGGGATTTAAACATGATGAGACAACATATAAGGAGATCTTAAGTTTAGAGAGGAATGTATGGCAATTAAAGCCATATAATATTTTAAAAGAAGAAAAGATTGCACAAACTTGGTTTCAGTATGGGCAATTACAGGCTAGATGGAAAGAGGACCAGAAAACTGGTTTTTTGCTGAAAATTTGATAAAACAAATTAGAGATCAAGGTCAAGCACATATAAAAAGGATATTTAATGCATTGTTAGAAATTGATTCAGAAACGGAACTTGTTAAAGACTGTATGATAAAGTGGGCCCAGAATTTTCAAGAAGTTATAACAATGGATATTTGGGAAAAGATCTGGGTTAGAAATGTAAAATTCACACAGGCTCAAAATTTAAGAGAGAATTTTTATAAAATGTTTTATAGATGGCATCTAGATCCTAAAAAAAATAGCAAGTATGTATCCGAACTGCCAGCCCAAATGTTGGAGGTGTGGTTGTGAGGATGCAACGTATTTTCATATATGGTGGACTTGTAAAAAGGTTAAAGCTTTTTGGATAAAAATTTGGTGGAATATGCAAAAGATATTTAAGAAAAGGATAAAGTTTTCTCCGCAATTGTTTTTATTGGGTATTATTACAGATACTGCTGTTATAGATATTAAGTTGATGTTGAATTTAATTACGGCAGTGAGACTTTTGATAGCGCAATATTGGAAGAAGGAAGAACTGCCGACTATAGAAGAGTGGACTTTAAAAGTTTCTAATTTGGTGGAAATGGCAAAGATTTCAGCGTATTTGAAAGAGCAATCGCAACAGAGATACATTGTGGAATGGAGGAGATGGATTGATTATATTCAGAATAAATATGGGACTAAAAAGTTTCACTTAGCATTTGAATAAGTAGTGGATTTATATGATATATAATTAGGTAAAGGTAAAGGTAAAGGTTCCCCCGCACATGTGTGCTAGTTGTTTCCGACTCTAGGGGCCGGTGCTCATCTCCATTTCAAAGCCGAAGAGCCAGCGTTTGTCCGAGGACGTCTCCGTGGTCATGTGGCCGGCATGACTAGATGCCAAAGGCGCATGGAACGCTGTTACCTTCCCACCGTAGTGGTCCCTATTTTTCTACTTGCATTTTTATGTGCTTTCGAACTGCTAGGTTGGCAGAAGCTGGGACGAGTAACAGGTGCTCACTCTGCTACACGGCACTCGGGATTCGACCTGCCAAACTGCCGACCTTCTGATCGACAAGCTCAGTGTCCTAGCCCACTGAGCCACCGTGTCCCTTTTGATATATAATTAGTTAGTAGTTATTTTATTAATATTTTGACGATGGAGAGTTAAAGTGCGATAGAATTTAATGTTTTATTGTTGTTAGCATATTTTAGATTATGTTTGTTTGTATTTTTATACCCTGTATTCAGCTCTAGGAAGGAGGGGAGGGGGGAGGGGAGGCTATGGTGAGGTTGGTGAGAGGGGATGGAGAAGAGGGGTTTTTTTTCTATTTAAAATTGTATTGTAAAACCTTTCAATTAAAAAAAAAAGAAAGTTACCTAGAGATGTGGTGGTTTACTTTACAAAGAGATCAGTTAGAAATGTAGTCATCCAAGCCTTTTACAACAATAGATTTAAAGTTGCTGAGCAAGAAGTTTTAATTTTGAAAGAGATTCCTCCAAGAATTTTAAGGAGAAGAAAAGAATTTGCTTTTTTGGCAGATGAATTAAAGAAATGGCAACTTCAGTTTAGATGGGAGATTCCAGTAGGCATGGTGGTGATGTATGCAGGCACGAGATATCATCTTAATACATTTTTGCAGGCACGAGATTTTTATTCTAATATTTTGAAGGCAGGTTTTCCACCATCTTCAGAATTTAAAGGAAGGAATGGCGAAGGAGAGCATCAGTCTCGAGTGGAGAGCATACAAGGAGCTGAAGGAGTTACTTTGCAGAAGGATAAAGAATCTCAGCAAATCACAGAAGTGGATCAGTCCCAGGTGTCATCAGAAGAGGTTAGAGAACAAAGAATGACACGGGCTGCAATTAGACGAATGAGACAAGAAGAAGAACAACAGAAAGCTACAACCATATCTCAAAAACCTACTTACAGTGAAGCAGTGGGAGGAGCGAAACCAAAGAGAGTGCAGGTGGTTCTGCAAGAGGCACTCCGAAAGCTTCAGGTCACAAAAGATGGCGACAAAGTTTCTAACTTGGAATGTTAATGGATTAAATTCCCCGCACAAGAGAAAGAAAGTATTTCAGTATTTAAAACAATTTAGAAATGATGTTATTTGTCTACAGGAAATGCATATTTGAGCAGCTGATAAATAAATAAATAAATAAATAAATAAATAAATAAATAAATAAACCTTTATTGTCAAAGTACAAGATGTGTACATTGAGATTAGCTGAGCCTCCCCCCGTGCTCTCCACCCCCCAAACACACAGTGACAACAAACCCTCCATCCTTTATTAAAAATATTTGATAAATTTTAGATTGGGTACACAGTTTATTCCATCTGCTCCAGATAAGAAAAATGGAGTAGTTATTTACATTAAGAACAATTTAACAGCTAATTTAATTGAAATAGATAAACAAGGAAGATATGTTATAATTGAACTGTTAATAGAAGGCAAGTAAATACTCTTGGTTGAATTATATGCTCCTAATCAACAGCAAGGAGAATTTTATAAACTATTACATTGCAAGATAACCCAATGGGCTTATAAATCGTGTATCTTGATGGGAGATTGGAATGGTGTTTTGGATGTACAAAAGGACAAAAAAGGTCTTTTTGGAGTATACCAAATCATGCTAGATTGCCTAAATCTTTTTTTGAGATGAAAGATGATCTGGAATTGAGAGATGTTTGGAGAGAGAGAAACTTGCAAGAAAAAGATTTTACCTTTTTTTCCGATAGACATCAATCTTTTTCTAGGATTGATTTTGTATGAATTATTAATGATTTTTTTCTAGGATTAAGAAGATTAAGATATGTCCAAGAACTCTATCAGATCATATTCCAGTATGGTTGGAACTAGAAAAAGAGAATGGAGACAGGCGATCTTGGAGACTGAATGAAAATTTGTTTAGATATCAAGAAAATGTGGAAGAGTGTAAAAAACAGATGAAATTTTTTTTTTAAATGAATATGTAGAAGGGTACTTCTATTGAAATGGTTTGGGATGCAAGCAAAGCTTATATGAGTGTTAATATATTTGAACAATAAGCATAGACGTAAACTGGAACATAAGCGAAAAGAATTAGAGGAAGAAATTAAGAGGAAAGAGAAGGCTCTAATTTTGAATCGATCTGATAGGAAGATTAAAGAGGTAATTACTTTACTAAGAGGTCAGTTTGATATGTTGATGGCAGATCAAGTGGCAACCAATTTATGGTACGTTAAACACAATACTTTTTGTAATGCTAATAAGCCGGGCAGGTGGTTAGCTTATTTGTTAAGGAAGAAACAAAGGGCATGTAATATAGATAAAATAGAGTACAAGGGTAAAGAGGTGTTTCAGCAGAATCTTATTAAAAAGGCTTTTGTTGACTTTTATTCTAAGTTGTACGTTAGGGATAAGATTCAAGATGTAGATATAGATAGATATTTACGAGAAGTTAATATCCCTGTTCTTACACAAGAGCAAAGGGAAGGGATGAATCAATTGATAAATGATGAAGAAATTATTTTAGCAATTAAACAATTAAAGGTGGGGAAAGCACCAGGAACAGATGGCTTGACTGCCATTTATTATAAAGATTTACAGTTAGAAATGGTGGAACCTTTAAGAGAACTATTTAGAACAATTCAGTTGGGAGGAGAATTGCCTCCATCATGGAAAACAGCCTTTATATTGCTGATTCCGAAGGAAGATCAAGATATTACCCAAGCCAAAAACTATAGGCCAATATCACTTTTAAACACTGATTATAAGATATTTGCAAAAATTTTAGCAAATAGATTTAAGGAAGGTAATGCAGCAAATGATTCATAGTGACCAAACAGGATTTATAAGTGGTAGACAAATGAAGAATAATGTGAGACATATTGTAGATTTATTGGAATTTTTGGAAAGAAATAACCAGGTCTCTGCAGCGCTGATCTTTTTGGATGCTGAAAAAGCTTTTGATCAATTGGACTGGCAATTTTTATTTAAGGTACTGGAGAAAATGGAGTTTGGGGATAATTTTTTACAACTTATTAGGGCAATATATCAGAAGCAAACAGCTCAAATAATAGTTAATGGTAGTTTGACAGAAATATGTAATATTGCAAAGGGTACAAGACAGGGGTGTCCGTTGTCACCTTTGTTGTTTGTTTTAACATTGGAAATATTATTGATTAAGATACAAGATTCAAATAAAATTAAGGGAATTAAAATAAGAGATCAAGATTATAGATTGAGAGTGTTTGCAGATGACTTGATTATTACAGTAAGTCAACCGACTTACTGAGTCATAGAATTGATGGAGATAATAACATCATATGGAAAAGTTTCTGGATTTAAGATAAACACGCAAAAAACTAAAATATTGTCTAAAAATATGACTATAGAACAAAAGGTTGTTTTAGAAGAGTTAACGGGATTTGAAATAGTTAAAAAGATTAAATATTTGGGAGTATATCTTTCGGCTTCAAATGTAAAATTCTATAAAAATAATTATGAATTCTTATGGTCAAAAATACAAAAAGAGTTAGATAGTTGGAAAAAATTACAATTATCCTTATTGGGAAGAATTGCAGCAGTAAAAATGAATGTTTTGCCAAAAATTTTATTTTTGTTTCAAATGATACCTATACTTAAAAAAGATTCAAACTTGGAGGAATGGCAGAAAGGTATTAATAAATTTGTTTGGGCAGGGAAAAGACCAAGAGTTAAATTTAAGATAATGGAAGAGATAGTGAAAGAGGGGGTCTTAAAATGCCCAATTTTAAATTATATTATGAGGCTGCTGCTTTATCATCAATTAGTGATTGGTTTAATTTAACAGAAGAGAGATTATTGAATATTGAGGGTTATGATTTCTTATTTGGTTGGCATGCTTATTTATTGTATGATATGATGGTGGACAGTGTTTTTAAGATACATATATTAAGGTATGCTGTGTTGTGAGTAGGGAAAAATTATCGACATGTTAAATTATAAAATACCAATTTGGGCAATGCCTAAACATGCAATAGAAAATATAAATGTGGGATTTAAACATGATGTGATTACATATAAAGAAATTTTAAGGATAAAGGAATGTATGGCAATTAAAGCCATATAATATTTTAAAAGAAGAAAAGATAGTACAAACTTGGTTCCAGTATGGGCAGTTACAAGCAAGATGGAAAGAAGATCAGAAAGTTGGTATCTCGATAACTGATGGAAATTTGGTAAAAGAAATTAGAGATCAAGGTCAAGCACATATAAGAAGGATATATAATGCACTGATAGAAATTGACTCAGAAACGGAACTTGTTAAAGATTGTATGATAAAGTGGGCCCAGAACTTTCAGGAGTTTATAACAATGGATATTTGGGAAAAGATTTGGGTCAGAAATGTAAAATTTACACAGGCTCAAAATTTAAGAGAGAATTTTCATAAAATGTTTTATAGATGGCATTTAGATCCTAAAAAATTAGCAAGTATGTATCCGAAATGTCAGCCCAAATGTTGGAAGTGTGGTTGTGAGGATGCAACGTATTATCATATATGGTGGACTTATAAAAAAGTTAAAGCTTTTTGGATTAAAATTTGGTGGAATATGCAAAAGATATTTAAGAAAAAGATAAGGTTTTCTCCACAGCTATTTCTGTTGGGTATTATTACAGATTGTACTGTTATAGAAATTAAATTGATGTTGAATTTAATTACAGCAGCAAGACTTTTAGTAGCGCAATATTGGAAGAAGGAGGAACTGCCTACTATAGAAGAGTGGACTTTGAAACCTGGCGGAAATGGCAAAGATTTCAGCATATTTGAAAGAACAATCGCAACAGAGATACATTGTGGAATGAAGAAGATGGATCAAATATATTCAGAATAAATATGAGACTAAAAAGTTTCATTTAACATTTGAATAAGTATTTGTTTTATATGATGTATCATTAGTTATTTATTATTTGTTAGTAATTTAGTTATGTTTAAAGGGAGTTAAAGTGTGATAGAATTTAATGTGTTTTTTTTTAGTTTGTTAGCATATTTTAGTCTAAGTTTGTAAAGTTTATACCCTGTATTCAGCTCTGGGAAGTTTGTGGGGGGGAAGGTAAGGGAGGGTTAGGGGGAGGGGAGGGGGAGGGAGGGAGTTTATGTTTTTCAAAATGTATTGTAAAACTTTTCAATAAAAAAAAAGATGCCTTCTGGCATCAACCATCTAAAGTTTATGCCATTAGCCATCAACTTTGTAGTCAAAAAAAGGTACTGTCTTGTGAATCTCTCTCTTAGGTATCTGTTTTAAAACCACAATTTCTTTATTTTTATATTGTATTGGTTCATCTCTTACTTTCCGCAGTATTTCATCACTTGTTGTCTTCCTTGCAAACCGTACATGTACTTCTCTTGGTAACTTATTTCTCCTTGTGTAGCTTGAGTTGAAGCGGAATATCCCATCGAGTTCAAGTTGAATTCCCCTCAGTCTGCTTTCAGAGCCTCCTCCAGGGTATCAATAATCACCTCTTCTATGTTTTTCTCTCTATCTTCAGGAATATTTTGGAACCTTAAATAGTGTTCCACATTTGCCATCTCTAAAATCTTAATTTCATTGTCTAGTTTTTCATTTTCTCGCAGTAACATTTCTACCTTTTATCATTATCATCTGTTTTTTCTTCAATCTTATATATCTTCTGTTGGTTTTTTAGTATCATATGATTTTGAGTTTCCAATTTTCCCTTTATATCTAAAATTTCTTCATTTAACTTCTCCAGTGTTGTTTGTGTGATTTTATAATTCTCTTGTGTCTCTAAGTGGTTTTTTTCCAAAGTCTCTTGATTCTTTAAATAAGATCCTGAAGAAATTTTAATGAAGTCTGTGTTTCACTTTGAGCTGTGATCTTTTCCCTTTGCAAAATAGCTTCAATAGATCCCTGTGTTGTAGGGCTAGATTGTCCTACTGAGAGTGCAGAAGAAGTTTTTTTTTTTTATTGAAAAGTTTTTCAATACATTTTATCTTTAACATCCCACCTCCCAACCCTTCCCTCCCTTCCCAACCCTATCCCACCCTCTCACCCTCCCCTTCCCCCCTCCCCCCTCCCCGACTTCCCAGAGCTGGATACAAGGTATAAAAATAAAATAAACAATCATAAACTCCCATATACTAATAACAATAAACTATTAAGTCTCTCGCACTTTAGCTCTTATAAGTTGACTACAAGCAATATACTTATTCAAATGCTAAATGAAAATTCTTAGTCCCATATTTATTCTGGATGTAATCAATCCATTTTTTCCACTCCACAACATATCGTTGTTGCGAATGGTCCTTCAAATATGCTGAAATCTTCGCCATTTCCGCCAGGTTGGAAACTTTTAAAGTCCATTCCTCTATAGTCGGCAGTTCTTCCTTCTTCCAGTATTGCCCTATTAAGAGTCTCACTGCCGTGATTAAATTCAGCATCAGATTAGTGTCCACCACGGTAGTATCGGTAATAATGCCGAGTAAGAACAATTGCGGACAAAACTTTATCCTTTTCTTAAATATCTTCTGCATATTCCACCAGATTTTGATCCAAAATGCTTTGATCTTTTTACAAGTCCACCATATATGAAAGTACGTTGCATCTTCACCGCCACATCTCCAACATTTAGGCTGATAATTCGGATACATACTTGCTAACTTTTTAGGATCTAAATGCCACCTATAAAACATTTTATAAAAGTTCTCTCTTAAGTTTTGAGCTTGCGTAAATTTCACATTTCTCACCCAGATCTTTTCCCAAGTGTCCATTGTGATAACTTCCTGAATATTCTGTGCCCATTTTATCATACAATCCTTAACAATTTCTGTTTCTGAGTCAATCTCTATCAATGCAAGATATATCCGTTTGATATGTGCTGGGCCCTGATTTCTAATTTGCTTTACCAAATTTTCATCATCCATTAGAAAACCAATTTTCTGATCCTCTTTCCACCTGGCTTGTAATTTTTGAACAATCTTTTTTCCTCGTAAAAAATTATATGGCTTCAAACACCATACATTCCTCTCCAAACTCAAAATTTCCTTATATGTAGTCACATCATGTTTAAATCCAACATTTATATTCTCTATTGCGTGTTTGGGTATTGCCCATTAAGGTATCTTATAATTTAACTTTTGTCTATGCTTTTTCCAAACTCGCAACAAAGCATGCCTCAAAATATGCATTTTAAACACATTGTCTACCTTCTTATCATACAATAAATATGCATGCCAACCAAATAACAAATCATGCCCTTCGAGATTTAATAGTCTCCCTTGAGTCAAATTAATCCAATCACTTATGGCTGATAATGCAGCAGCTTCATAATATAATTTAAGATTGGGCATTTTTAGACCACCTCTTTCACGCGTATCCTGCATAATTTTAAATTTAACCCGTGGCCTTTTCCCTGCCCAAACAAATTTATTAATACCCTTCTGCCATTCCTCCAAATTTGAATCCTTTTTGAGAATGGGTATCATTTGAAACAAAAATAAGAATTTTGGCAGAACATTCATTTTTACTGCCGCAATTCTTCCCAATAATGACAATTGTAATTTTTTCCAACTATCCAATTCTTTTTGCACTTTGTTCCATAACTTTTCATAATTATTTTTATATAATTTTACATTTGAGGATGTTAAGTATACCCCCAAATATTTAACCCTTTCAACAATTTCAAATCCAGTTAACCTTTCTAAAGCTACCCTTTGTAATACTGTCATATTTTTAGATAATATTTTAGTTTTTTGTATATTAACCTTAAATCCAGAAACTTTCCCGTATTGCAATATTAACTCCATCAATTCCATAATAGAATTTTCTGGGTATGTCAACGTAATAACCAGATCATCCGCAAACGCCCTCAATCTATAATTCTGATCTCTTATTTGAATTCCCTTAATTGTTTCCGAATTCCGTATTTTAATCAGTAATATCTCCAACGTTAAAACAAATAATAAGGGTGATAACGGGCAACCCTGCCTCGTACCCTTTTCAATATTACACATTTCAGTCAAACTATTATTAACAATTATTCGAGCTGTTTGCTTTTGATATAATGCCCTGATTGGTTGTAGAAATTCGTCACCAAAATTCATTTTATCTAATACTTTCATCAAAAATTTCCAATCCAATTGATCAAAGGCTTTTTCAGCATCCAAAAAGATCAATGCTGCAGGGATCTGGTTATTCCTTTCCAGAAATTCCAACAAATCAACTATATGTCTCACATTATTTTTCATTTGTCTACCACTTATAAACCCAGTTTGATCATCATGAATTACCTGTTGCAATACCCTCATCAGTCTACTAGCTAAAACCTTAGCAAATATCTTGTAGTCCGTATTCAAAAGTGATATTGGCCTATAATTTCTTGCTTGAGTAACGTCCTGATCTTCTTTCGGGATTAAAGAAATAAAAGCAGTTTTCCAAGACGGAGGCACTCAACCCCCTTTTTGAATTGTCTGAAACAGTTCCTTTAATGGCTTTATCATCTCAAACTGTAGATTTTTATAATACACAGCAGTCAAACCATCCGTGCCTGGCGCTTTACCTGCTTTTAACTGTTTAATTGCCAAGAATATTTCTTCCTCAGTTATCAGCTGATTCATCTCTTCTTTTTGTTCTTGCGTAAGAACCGGGATGCTAACGTCTTTTAAATATAAATCAATGTCTATTTCGTTAATCTTATCTCTAGCATATAATTTAGAATAAAAATCAACAAAGGTTTCCTTGATGAGATTCTGTTGATACACAACCTTTCCCTTATGTTCTATTTTATCTATATTAGAAACCCTTTGCTTCTTCCTTAGCATATAAGCTAACCATCTACCTGGTTTATTGGCATTGCAAAAAGTATTATGCCTTGCAAACCGTAGATTAGTTGCCACCTGATCAGCCATTAACTTGTCAAATTGTCCTCTTAATAACTTAATAGCCTCTTTGATCTTCACATCCGATGGATTCAAAATTAAAGCCTTTTCTTTTTCCTTAATCTCTATCTCTAATTCCTTCCTCCTAAATTCCAAATTACGTCTATATTTATTATTGAGATATATCAACACACCTCTCATATACGCCTTACTGGCATCCCATACCATTTCCATAGAAGTACCCTTATGCATATTTGTTTCAAAAAAAACCTTCATCTGTTTTTTACACTCTTCCACATTTTTCTGATTTCTAAACAGATTCTCATTTAAACGCCAGGAACGTCTTTCTCTAATGTCTTTTCCAATCTCTAACCAAACTGGACTGTGATCAGACATAATCCTTGAACAAATCTTTATCTTCTTAGTTCTAAAAAAAAGATCATTAGTCAGTAATATAAAATCAATCCTAGAAAAAGATTGATGTCTATCAGAAAAAAAAGTATAATCCCTTTCTTGTGAATTCCTCTCCCTCCAAACATCACGTAGTTCCATATCATCCATCATCTCAAAAAAAGACTTAGGCAATTTAGCATGACTTGGGGTACTTCTATAAGATCCACTCTTATCCATTTGTACATTCAAAACACCATTCCAATCTCCCATAAAAATAAAAGATTTGTAATCCAATTGGGTAATCTTGCTGTGTAATAAACTATAAAAGTCAGCTTGCTGTTGATTAGGAGCATATAATCCAACCAAAAGATTTTTTTTGCCTTCTATTAACAAGTCCACAATAACATTTCTTCTTTGTTGGTCTGCTTCGATTAACTCTGCTGTAATTGTATTCTTAACATAAATAACCACTCCATTTTTCTTGTTTGTTGCAGAAGCAATAAATTGTGTACCTAATCTTGAATTTGATAAATACTTTTGGTCCATAACTCTAATATGTGTTTCTTGTAAGCAAATAACATCAGTCTTAAATTGTTTTAAATATTGAAAAATTTTCTTTCTCTTCTGTGGTGAATTTAATCCATTGACATTCCAAGTTAAAAACTTAGTCACCATTTTTGGCAACCCAAAGCTTTTGGAGCGCGTCTTCCAAAATCCCCTTCACATTTTTAGGCCGCGCTCCTCCCACAGCTTCGCTATAGGTACGCTTTGGAAGTTCCACAACATTCTGCTGATCCTGCTCTTGCTCACGTCTGATTCGTCTCAAAGCAGCACGCGTAATCCTCTGGTCTCTTACTTCTTCTGATACTGTTGAAATTTGATCCACTCCTGCTGCTTTCTCATCTGTCTGTATTCCTTCAGAATCTTGAGACTTTCCCTCCTTTGCTGATTCCAAAAGTGGTATGGGGATTGCTTTTAAAACATTGCTATAAAAATCACGTGCCTGCATCACTGTAGCAAGACGGTATCTTGTGTCTTCATACATTACCACCATACCCACTGGAATCTCCCATCTAAACTTGATATCACGTCGTTTAAGCTTCTGTGCCAGAAATCCAAATTCCTTTCATTTCCTTAAAATTTTTGGAGGGATCTCTTTTAGTTTCCTTTGTCTTGCAATCCAGGAATTAACACGGAAGATTTTATCTATATCTTCTGCAATTCCTTCAGCTGGCCTTCCCAACACATCTTCCAAAGCAACAGAAACTATTTTCTTCAAATCTTCCTTAAGATTCTCCTTAAGACCTCTAATTCTCACAGCAAATTCCATTTCATGATATTGTACCAGTGTCAGGTCATAATCAATTTTATCCACCGCATTCTCAGTCTCTAATATCTTAGCATCCAATTTAATATTATTTTGACTGAGGTCCTCCACTCTTTCGTCCAGGCGTTCAATACATATCACCATGCCTTGAAATGCAAGCAAGATGTCCTCCCTTATTACTGTAAACTTCTCTTCCAACTTTTCATCCATAATTTCAGCTAATTGCTATGAATGCTTTTCCAAAGCATCTTGCAAAACTTTAACTGTTAAAACAGGCGAAGGTGAAAGTGCAGGAGGTGCTATAACTTGCACTGAAGATTGCGGCAGGGGGGAAGCCCCCGCACTTTTAGTAAGTTTAGAAGATTTAGCCGCCATTTTTTCCACTATTGCAACTACGCACTTTCACTTTCAGGGTCTTCAATGTGGATTGAGCCAAAGATCAAAAGTTCACTTACTCCTTATTCTCTTGCATCGCTCTGCCTGCTTTCTTGTCTTCCAAAATCCATTCCTGTAAGCAGGGATGGTTGCGTTCCCCTTGTTCTGCTCCAAAAGACACGGAGCAGAAACGCTGCGCAGCCCGGAGAAATCCAAGCTTCGGGGGGGCTCGATCCTTTAGCCGCCAGAACTTTAAGCTCTGGCGGCCCCGGAGAGCCCTTCCCTACTTGGATACTCACCCCCTCCTCTTCCCCCGAGGAGGGGGCTTCTGAACTGCCGAAACAGCTGATCGGCGCTGTTTTCGGCGGTTCTACAAAGCCGCGAAGCTGACAACCTGAAAGCAGCTGTCGGCGGCGGCGCCTTGCCACCCAGAAGTCCAGAAGAAGTTTTTTTTTCATAAGTCTAGCAATATTTGATGAAGTCAGTTTGAAGTTTACAGTCGATAGCCAAAACAACATCTGTTTAAATTTAGTCAAGTTCAATAGAAGTAACTTTGAATCTCAGTCTCATAACAAAGCAGCTTTATCTGCTACAGCTGTTTTTCCCAAGGTTGAAAACAAAGAATGTTACAAAAATTTTGTTCTTTTTTCACCACTAGATGTCCTCCTTGGCATATTTATCAATGTCCAGTATTTTTTTAACAAAGAGCCTCTTCCTCCTCCATGTAATTACTCACCTCTCATAAATCTTCTGGGGATCTTTACTTTCCAGCGTTTTCCACTCAGGGGTTCAACATTTATAATCCTGTAAGAGAAGAAAAGGATCTTGCTCACCCAGCTTCAACATGCAGTTGGAATTCCTCTGATTTATGATTCTTGCTTCCCTCTGGAGACACCTATGGCCGGAGATTTACAACAGCCTTTTTCTTCATTTTCCTGAGGGTCCTACAGTTTGCTCTGATTGGGTGCCCCCTGATCTGAGCTCCTGAAGTATCCCTCCTCCTTCATTGCCCCTCCAGGGCAACTTTCTGATCCTTTGAGGGTCGCTAGACGAAGAAAAAACCAAGCTGGAAAGCCGAGCACTGACTTTCCCAACTTGTCCCGATGCTACCAAACAGGAAGTCCCAAATTTTTCTATTTCATCAAGTTGTAGGTTGTGATCTACTTTATCAAATGCCTTACTGAACTCCAAAACTTCTAAGTATTAATTTGGGATACAGATATATACAGGAAGTAAAAAACCAATTAGTTTTAATATGTTATTATTATATTTTAAATTTCAAGATGCACTAAATTGATCAGAAAACTGACAATATTTGAAATCTTAATGATGATTATTGTACTGCACCATAATTCATTTGCAAGTCACGTCCTGTGCACCTAGGAATTTCCCTCACTTTCTATTCATCATGCACAATATTCATATATTTTAAACATCCTATTGTCTGGGTCTTCAGGGAGTCAATAATTTCAGTCAAACTTTATTCAGTCTAAATAAGCCAATAGCTGAGTATAGAAAATAGCACCTTAAGAACAATAGCCAGTCAGTACTTATTCTCTTTAATATAACCGGTGAATTTATTCCCAGGATCCATACCTGTTTTACAAGTATATAAGAGAGGAACAAAAAGGAAATCTATTTCTAGAATCACTCCCTCTCTCACAGAGTCTGTGCATTTGTACACCAGATATCATTTATTTGCTTGCAAAACATTCATAAATATATAATCTGTTATATGGAGAAATGCACAGAGTGGAATGCTTTTTGGAATGCTCAGAAATTCTGAGATGCCAAAACAAGGTATGTTCTCATGGCCCCATTCATCATTGCCAGTGAAGTATACTCCATCAATAAATCCTAAGAGGGTTACATGATTGCTGACCTACTTGCCAACTTAATAGCATTTGAGACTTCTTAGGTTTGGCTAAAAGATATGTGAGCTATCTGATGTGAAAGCAAACAAAGATAAACACTGTAACAAGTATTTCACATAGTTGAAATGGAAATAGGAATAAAACATTTATGAATCTAATGGAGTGAAGTGTATGGTTTTGGTTTTTTTCAGTATAATAGAACAAAATATACTTGATACAATAAGCAAATGTCAGTATATAAAAGACTTTTAATACAAAACAGTGAGAAAACAATCCTAGATTAATTACAGATTCACTGTATTTTATCAGTTTTTCAATATAAAGTCATAATATGAAAAATATTTTCCACATTTACTGGACATCCCCAAAAGCTGGTCTTATATTGGCTTAACAATTGTTAGATATTTTCTTTAATAGTCAATCTAATGCTATTTTTATTGAATTCTATCAAGAACCTTCCAAAGAGTCTTGAAATAATTATATATGTGATTTAATCAGTGATTATGTGCAAAACACTGAAGGGAATATAACAAGCATAAAAGAATGTATTTTAATACATTATTGTTCTCATGTTTATCACATATAATGGCTTGTAGGTACTGCAATGTTAATAAATATTAAGTAAAGAAATATTTTGGGAAAATAACACAATGGATTTTTGAAAAGTCTTGCATTTGAATACTATGAATATATACTGTGCACATATGCATGTGATTTCATCGTGGCATGATAAATAATCCTTGGGAGGGGGAAAAAGACACTAATAAACTATGCATGAAGTTATCTTTGTCCTATCCCCACCCCTTTTCAGATGTAATTCTTTGGAAGAATTACAAATGAAACAGTAGCTTTTATCATATCAACAAAGGGGCATTTCTAATTCTCCCTAAGACTAAAGCTAAATTGTGCCCATATCCAGCAAAGAAGGGCTGGCATGAGGACAATGCATATTGGTACAAATAATGTATCAGAATGCAGTCCTGACAATCAAAGAAATGATATTTTGTGCTGGACAGTAACCAATATGGAAATATCATTTATAGAATTTGCATTACCTCCATAACAAGGAGTGTTGCAACAAAGGCTGAAAGCAAGCAGCTGAGAGAAATTCAGAAAATTCAGTATTCAATCTGAATGTGTTTGGTTAGTCTTTTTAACTCATAATCAATTCCTAGAAATTATGTCTTATGAAAATAGTTGGGTTTTGGCTACAACTGGCTACTAGAAATTGTGTACAACTATAGTTGAATATAGTATTTTATTTGTCAGTATAGTGCTCTCAGGTCTTCTTGAACTTATCAGCAGTATTTTACAAGAACATTATTACAGAAACAGACTGAAACCCTGATCTTGTCTGAGTTGCTTGGAAGTTTTGGAAAACTTATGTTGCTGACCATATCGTTTATATGGAAAAAAAACTATAAAGTAAAAGGTTTTACTGCAAGTGTACTATGCACTGAGGGTGAACAGAAGTGCTAAATCTTTCACAAAGGATATAAATAATTAATGCCATGTGTATTAGTGTCTTTCTGTCTTTTTCTCTCCTACACATCAAACTACAACTATTTTATTATTTTTATGTCTGTAATCTGCATGCATTTCCACATACACGTAAAACTACAGAGAAGTCACTTCCTATGTTCAAAGGTATCAGAAAAATCAGTTAGCATTCTCAGTCAGGAGCCAATGGGTAAGAAAGACCATATTCAAACTTGGCCATATCCATTATGCTGTAATATTCTGACAGTATTTATTACAAAATACTACAATTAGGCTTTCTGCACATATAAAGAATTGTTTAGGAGTTTGGAAAGAACAAAGACAATCTAGTTATATAATAAATAATATAACATATAGTTAAAATGTGGGATAGATAGCATCACAAACAGATGGATTTGTAACTGAACTCAGTGTGTAGTCCTCAATGAAACTACATCTACATGAACAGATCCAGTGCTTTTTTTCCTAAAAAAAAAAAGATGCCAGAACTGTCAGGACCCACCCCAATCCACATCTTAGGAAAGAAGAACTCTTGGAGACAGGATTGTCCAAGGAGGAACTTTTACTAAATCATGATTGTCAATAGATAATGTAGACAGGATCTGGAAACTGTGTTGCAGATTGATACTTTTAAAGTATCCCCGAGTAAAAAAAACCCCTCTCCTCAGTCCATTTGGTCATTCCCAGATCAATTAAGGTTCAGGTGTCAAAACCTTCCATGGGAAAAGGGATCTTCCATGCCTTTATGACATTTACTTCCTCCCCTTCAGATTCCAATCGGAGATACAAACCAGAATCTCTCCCCCTCACCTTTCTTTGTTCTTTTCAATTCAAAGGTTTTTTTCCCTGGTCTTTGATGAGGGCTTCCAGGCAGGCTGAATAAACAACCTTGCATCTAATGGATAAAGATAAAGGTAAAGGTTCCCCCACACATGCGTGCTAGTCGTTTCCGACTCTAGGGGCCAGTGCTCATCTCCATTTCAAAGCTGAAGAGCCAGCGCTTGTCCGAGGACGTCTCCGTGGTCATGTGGACGGCATGACTAGACGCCAAAGGCGCACGGAACGCTGTTACCTTCCCACCGTAGTGGTCCCTATTTTTCTACTTGCACTTTTACATCCTTTCGAATTGCTAGGTTGGCAGAAGCTGGGACGAGTAACAGGTGCTCACTCTGTTATGCAGCACTTGGGATTCAACCCGTCAAACTGCCGACTTTCTGATCGACAAGCTCAGCGTCTTAACCCACTGAGCTACCGCGTCCCATATCTAATGGATAGGGATGGCTAATTAACATCTTCTTTTTTCCTCCTTGGGAATGGCAGAATCCAGTGAGGGGTGAGATTTAGGGGTACACAGACAGAGATTTAGGAATGCAATATAAATGGATTCTGACAATCTGCTCTCCTTAAAAGAAAGAGGAAATAAAATGTAAATGTTAGCTCAGTTTGTTAGGATATTCTGTATGAAACCTCTTAAGCAACTTTGGTGCTCTAACATGGTGTTTATTGAACCACTCATTTTCTGAGGAGGGGAGGTGTTTCCAAGCTACTAGATATTGAATTGCTCCATAGTGTTTCCTGGAATCTAGGATTTCCTATACCTCAAAGTGTTGTTCTCCTTCCACCATGATGGGAGGTGGTGGTGTTTTTGTTTGTAGGGGTGACTGTTGTTCTCTTTCTAGTAAACTGCAGTGAAAAATTACGTGTATCTGCCTAAGATTTTTGGGTAGTCCTAATTGAACTGTTACTGGGTTTATGATTCTTTTAATTGAAAAAGGTCCAATATATTTTGGTCCTAGTTTTTTACAGGGTTGTAGTGATTTAAGGTATTTTCTGGACAAATATACCATCTCTCCCACCCTGACTGGTTTGGGATTGACTCTTTTTTGTCCACCTGTGTCTTATATGCTTGTCTAGCTTCATCTAAAGCTTTCCTAAAGATTTGCGAGATGTTTTGTAATTGAGCAATCCATTCCTTCAGTTCGGGAATTACCGGTTTGTTTGGGGTTAGTTCTGGCATGGGGTTGAAACTTTGACTGGTAGCTACTTGAAAAGGAGTGTAACCGGTGCTGGAGTGGACTGCATTATTATATGCCACTTCTGCAAAAGGCAGTAGCTCCATCCAGTTTGTTTGCTGGAAATTAATAAAGCATCTTAAATATTGCTTAAGTACTGAGTTAAATTTTTCACATTGACTGTTCGATTGAGGAGAATGACTAGATGTCAGTCCTTGGGTAGTTCTAAAAGGGATAAAAATTCTTTCCAAAATGCCGACGTAAATTGCATCCCCCTATCAGATAAGATGCGTTGTGGTGCCCCATGCAATCAGTAAATATGCTGCATGAAAAGTTTTGCTAAGGCTTTTGCGGTGGGGATCTTTTAGCAAGGTATGAAATACAACTGTTTAGAAAACAGATCTGTGACCGTCCAGACTACAGGGTTCCGATTGCTTTTTGGTAATTCCACTATAAAATCCATGGCTATTTCTTTCCATGGGGCTGAGGGTTTCGCCACTGGTTGTAACAGTCCTGGTGATTTCTCTTGCAGCCCCTTAGCCTCTTAGCTATCGCCCAAATTCGACAGCTGCCCACATAGCTTTCTATGTCCTTTTTCATGGATGGCCACCAAAATTTCCTTTTAGTTAAGTGCAAGGCTTTTACAAACTCGAAATGTCCTGCTGATTTTGTATCATGGCATAGTTGCATGAAATTGATCCTCTGGGTGGCAGGTACATAGAACGGTAGAAATTTGCAAACCCCAAGAAACTTTGCAATTGCTTCTGTGTGTGTGTGGGGGGAGTGCCCATTCTAATACTGCCCTGATTTTCTCAGGGTCCATTTCAATGCTCTCTGGGGATATGCAATACCCCAATTCCTGGTGGAATTCACATTTTGATAGTTTAGCATACAGGTGGGCATCCTGCAACTTTTTCAGGACTCCTCTGACTAGGTTGATATGTTCCTCTTTGGTCTCAGTGAAGATAAGGATGTCATCTAGGTAAACCAGGACCCCCTTATATAGGTGCTCTCTGTATTCCTCCGGTATTCCTCCGGTATCTCTGGTAACCCCTTCTCTTCCCCCACTGATGCTGACTCCTGTCTTTGGGTTGGGGGGATTCTTTGGGGTTTTAAGCTGCTATGCTCTCCCTCTGGGAAGTTGACTTCTGCTGTCCTCAAATTTCTCCCAGAATTCCATTCCTTCAGCTATTCCAGTCTTAAAATCATTGGGCATTGCATGTCTGGGGCCACTACAAACGTTATGTCTTCCTCATGAGTCTCCAGGGACAGGTAAATTGGTAAAGTGAGTAGGGTAGCTGGGGCCCCCCCTGCTATTGACCCATCTAATTGGCTAAAGGATATTGGTTATTTTAGTCTCCTCACTGGGATGCTCAAATTCCCCACCTGTGTCGGGCTGATGAGGCAGTGGGTGCAACCAGAGTCTATTAGGGCTTTTACTTTGACAGCTTCAGGCATAGAGGAAACTAACATAATCACTCCCTTAAGGATAGGTGGAATGGATCCACTTACTAATGGTTCTCCCTCCAAGATGTCTTCCGAGGTGTCCACTGCCCCTGTGGTGTAGGCCAGAATCCAATCCCAGTTCTTGGCAGGGGTTGTGGACTCTACAGCCTCTGTCCCCTTCATGGAAGATTCTTTTGGGTTGCCTTGGGCCTTCCCTAGTCCCTTGGAGGGTGATGCCTCTGATTTATGCTGGGGGGGGCTTTTGAGTGGCATTCGGCAGTGCGGTGACCCTCTCTCCCACATTTGAAACAGCCTGTTGATTTCTTAGCCATGGACGGTGGATTTTCCCCGTTGCGGGTTTGCTTGGGTGGCGGGCGGCCCCATGGTTTTCCCCAGTGGTGCCTTTTCAGTAGGTCTATCTCCACCTCCTCTTCCAGGACATACCAGTTGTCGAGATGGTGTGGGTCTCCTCGAGGCAGGCAAGTGTCATACAGGTTGTAGTTTAGCCTGTCTTTGAAATGGCTGAGGAGGATGTCTTCTGGCCAGTTCAGCTTGCTGGCAATGGCTCGGAATTCTTGGATATATTCAGCCACTGGCCACTTGCCCTGCCTCACTATTTTGATTCTCTCCCAGGCCTTACAATCAGCCAAAGGATCCTCGAACCACCTCCTCAAGGATGACATGAATTGGTTTAAATTGTTGAGTTCTGGGGCATTGGAGTCATGCAGGTTCACCACCCAGTCTGCAGCTGGTTCGTCCAGGGCGGATTTCACGATACGGATGTGGGCTTTGTCACTGGGGATGTCCCGTCCATATTCTTCCATATAGCTGAGGACCTGGGTTAGGAAAACCCCAAGCGTGGTGGCTCTTCCCTGAATTTGGCTTCCAGGGGCAATAGTCTTTGAATGGATCATTGTCTGCGCAGCAGGCGGTATTGCTCCTCATCCTGACCCCCATCTGTGGTTCTGAGGGAGGGGTTGCTACTGTGGTGGCAGCTCCTGGTCCAGTAGATGGCCCTGCTGTTGCAGGTTCCAGATCCCCCCTACTGTCTCTCCAGTTGCGGCCCCAGGCGCTGCTGCTGGTGCGGTATTCAGTTTTCTCCTCTCTTAGTGAGCTAAGTGTTTTCTTCAGCAGGTCAATAACTTTCTCTAGGATCCACTCCTCTTCACTTACGTGCAGGGCATCTCTTTCCTCCATTCGGTTTGGTGGCTGCCCCACCTCAGGTCACTTTCCTCGATGATCTTTCCCACTCGCTTTTCCTTCCAACGCCCATCAACTACCGCAGTTTGTGGTTGTGCGTCTCCACCACCTCTTCCCTGGAGGAATATGATGCTTCAGCTTCCGAATGTTGGTGGGGTTTCATTTGGGGGAAAATCTCCATTTCTATGGGGCTTTCCTCCTCCCTTGCTTTGTCATTAGACATTGTATTTTTTGCAAAGTCCCCTTGTAAGGGTTTTCCTTCCAGGTTGATTCTTCCTGCAGATCCTGTCTAATGTCAGGACCCACCCCAATCCATGTCTTAGGAAAGAAGAACTCTTGGAGACAGGATTGTCCAAGGAGGAACTTTTACTAAAACATGATTGTCAGTGGATAATCTAGACAGGATCTGGAAACTGTGTTGCAGATTGATACTTTTAAAGTGTCCCCGAGTTAAAAAAAAAACCCTCCTTCAGTTCATTTGGTCATTCCCGGATCAATTAAGGTTCAGGTGTCAAAACCTTCCATGGGAAAAGGGATCTTCCATGCCTTTATGACATTTATTTCCTCCCCTTTAGATTCCAATCAGAGATACAAACCAAAATCTCTCCCCCCCTTTCTTTGTTCTTTTCAGTTCAAAGGTTCTTTCCCTGGTCTTTGATGACAGCCTCCAGGCAGGCTGAATAAACAACCTTGCATCTAATGGATAGGGATGGCTAATTAACATCTTCTCTTCTCCTCCTTGGGAATGGCAGAATCCAGTGAGGGGTGAGATTTAGGGGTACACAGAAAGAGATTTAGGAATGGAATATAAATGGATTCTGACAACTCTCATCTTGTTAATCTTTTATTTATATAATTTTATTTATATTTTATTTATATAATTAAAAATTATATACTCAATTCTTAATGCATCTTTCAGGCATTCACCAAATAAACTAGAATTTGCTGTGAGCATCTCCTTAAATACAAACAGCTCATAAGCTGGACCTACTTTTATTAGCAACCACATTATTGATGGCTTGTACATACCATTTTAAATATATGATCACATTGGTTCAAGTGAATGAGATGCTCCTATAATCCAAAATGCATGCTATTAATTCATCCCTGCCAAAATAGTTACTTTCATCAGACTTACTTCATGATGAACTTAGAAGACTAAGTTCTGTTTTATCAAATTAATAGGGGTGAAAAATTGTGGGATAGCTCCCCCATGTTTATATACTGCAGGTGGGTATAGTAAAGATGAAATATTATTTTTTGTCTACTTGGAAAATGATGTGTTGCACTTTAATAGAGGAGGAGACAACCTTTGCATATATAGTATGACATATATTGAGTTCCTTTTGGAAGGACTAGCAGTGGGAGATAATAGATGTCTAATACAAGTGCATATGCTGCCTTCAACATATATGTGCTTAACTGATGGAGTCATGTTACTGACAAGATAATGAATTGCTATTAATACATAAATTGTTATAAATACATAAGTTAAACATTTTGTTTCTATTTCTTTACAACTGCTGATAAAAAATGGCCTGGCTATGTTCAAATTATACGCACAAGAGAACAGGCTTAGGTGACAGGGAAAGTGTTACAATTCAATCTATTTATGAATATGAATGAATATGTCCATAATTGCCCAGGGTATTTTAACAATGTTACAGAACTGTGCTATGAGGAGCTTACAATTTACATTTCTTACTTTTGGGGATTGCAATGTATGGATGTGAAAGCTGGACCATAAGAAAGGCTGAGCGCCAAAGAATTGAAGCCTTTGAACTATGGTGCTGGAGAAGACTCCTGCGAGTCCCTTGGACTGCAAGACGATCAAACCAGTCAATCCTAGAGGAGATCAACCCTGACTGCTCTTTAGAAGACCAGATCCTGAAGTTGAAACTCAAATACTTTGGCCACCTAATGAGAAGGAAGGACTCACTGGAGAAGAGCCTAATGCTGGGAAAGACTGAGGGCAAAAGAAGGTGACGACAGAGAACGAGGTGGCTGGATGGAGTCACTGAAGCAGTAGGTATGAGTCTAAATGGACTCCAAAAGATGTTAGAGGACAGGAAGGCCTGGAGGAATGTTGTCCATGGGGTTGTGATGGGTCAGACATGACTTTGCAACTAACAACATCAACAACATTCTTGGGGAATTAATGACAGAAAGAAAATGGAAAAAACTATATGCAAAAGTAACATTAGATAAATTTGAGAAGGAGACAATGCAAACCAGTTATATACTGTTGCAAAAATAAAGACTACCCAGTTTTCTCCATGAAATGAACAAGAGAGGACTTTAACTGAAGAAAAGTTTACTTTGCTAATCCTGCATGGTTCTAAAATTATATTGGGCTGGGCTTCTGGTTTGCACACACGGCACTTCTGGACACACAGAAACAGTCCACTTCCTGCCGTCCATTTCTTTCTTTTTTTGGAGGACTCTGAAAACGGTCAAAAAGCACCCTCGAGGGGCAATTATTGAGAGGAGGTCTTCCCTGTGGTCGCAGAAGTGTGGCAGCCCTCCACTTGAATCTGGGACAATCTCCTAAGCCACTCCCTGCTGAAAACCAAAAGCACTACCCAGCACTAAGAAGCAATCTGGAGGACCTGGGTGAGCCTTTACCTTTCCTATTCCCTTAACCATGTGGGACTTTCCTGAAAATTTCTTTCCCCATTTTTTGAAAAAACAGCGAATACTTTGGGAACAAATCTTAAAGCCTTAAAGCTTTAAAAGAAATTTAATTAATTCAGCAAAGAATTTAAACAATTTCATCTGTATTTACTAAAAAGCTCCTAATTTTTTTTGCTGGGGATCCACTATCCTATTTTCTCTCTAAGCTGTGAATTAAGGGGAAAAAATGGACTAATGCTACAAAAGTTCTATATTAATTTGGAAAAAAAGAGAAAGTTTTTACATTGCATTTTATATGTTATTGATGACATCTTGTGGCTAAACATGGTACAGCAACTAAATTTCTTTTTTCCGTTGTGAATGCTGGCTTAATAACAGAGCTGTCCTTTACATTATTTTTAAAGATAAGTGTGGGAACACCTGGCACTGAAAACAACTCTTTCGGAGGTGGATAATCCTTGATTCTTATTAAAATAGCCTCCATGGAAGATTTAGCTGCAAACAATAATGAAATGGATGAATATATCCCACCACTTGACTATAAGCTGATACTGGACACAATTTTGGCAATGACAGAGCAAATTAAAGCCAAACTGCAAGAAAAATCTGACAACTCAAAGCCACCAAATCAAATTCTGACTTTAAATGAGGAAAAGATAACCCAGTACTGTTCAACATTTTCATAAACAATTTAAATGAGGGGATAGAAGAGGAACATCAAATGTGCAGACAATACCAAGGTGGGGGAAATAGCCAACACTTTAGAACATAGGTTCAAGATCCAAAAGGATCTCAACTATTTGAAAAATTGGCCCTATCCAACAAAATGCAATTCAGTCATGATAAAGGTAAAGTTTTACACTTAGGCAGGAAAAACCAAATTTAAAGGTATAGAAAAGGTGGTACCTGGCTCAACAGCAGTAACTATGGGAGGGATCTAGGAGTCCTAACTGACAGCCACTTCAATATGTGCTATTGCAGTTCTAGATGCATCAACAGAAGGGTAATGTCAAGGTCACATTAGTACATAGTAGTACATACATAGTTCTACTTTATGCTGCTCTGGTAAGGCCACACTTAGAATATTGCATGAAGTTTTGGTCACCATAATACAAAAATGATGTTGAGACTTTAGAAAGAGTATAGAGAAAAGCAACAAAGATGATTAGGGGGCTGGATACTAAAACATAAGATGAATAGTTTCAGTAACTGGGTATGTCTATTCTAACAAAGAGAAGGATTAGGGGATAACATGATAGCAGTTTTTCAATATTTGAAGGGCAATCACAGAGAAAAGGAGGTCAACCTGTCCTCCAAAGCATTTGAGGACAAGAAGTAATGGATATGTCAGAATCCATTTATATCCCATCCTTAAATCCCTATCTGTATACTTCCAAATCCCACACTCTCACTGGATTCTGCCATTCCCAAGGAGGAGAAGAGGTTAATTGGCCATCCCTATCCATTAGATATGGGACGTGGTGGCTCAGCGGGTTAGGATGCTGAGCTTGTTGATCAGAAGGTCGGCAGTTTGTCGGGTCGAATCCCGAGTGCCACATAACAGAGTGAGCACCTGTTACTCATCCCAGCTTCTGCCAACCTAGCAGTTTGAAAGCACGTAAAAATGCAAGTAGAAAAATAGGGACCACTACGGTGGGAAGGTAACAGTGTTCTGTGCGCCTTTGGCATCTAGTCATGCCAGCTACATGACCACGGAGATGTCCTCGGACAAGTGCTGGCTCTTTGGCTTTGAAACGGAGATGAGCACCGGCCCCTAGATTTGGAAATGACTAGCATGCATGTGCGAGGGAACCTTTACCTTTACCTATCCATTAGATCAGGGGTGTCAAACTCAATTTCATTGAGGGCCACATCAGCATTATGGTTGCCCTTGGGGGGCCGGGTGGGTGTGACCAAGTGGGCGTGGCCGGGTGGGCATGGCCAGCTCAATGCTGCTCACTCAGCACAGCTTACTCGAAATGCCTGGGTCAGGAGAGAACAAGTTGCACCAGCTAATTTCATGTGGGGAAATCTCATTGCCCCACAAGCTCTTCACCTCCCCAAACATCTGCAGCCAAGCATGTGCAGAGGATGGAAAGGGCCTTCTTCCCAAGCCTAGGCATGATTGGTAGTTTGTTAGCTCAGATGTAGATAGCCTCCTAGTCTCCAAGCTGAGAGAGAGAGGGGGGGGGGAGGGAGAGAGAGAACCTTCTTCTGCCTTGACAGATCTCTGGAGAGCAAGAGGAGGCAGGGAGCAGCACTTCCCAGTCCTGCATGAGGGAGGCTGGCCCTTCTTGAAAGGGAATCCCCATTTCCACTCATCCATGAATGGAGGAAAAAATCAGCAATCCACCATCACTCAGAAGCTGGTCTAGCAGCCACAAGGACTACTCAGCCTCCATTTCTGATCAGATTCTGATATTTTCAGAGCTGCCTTCCAGTCTCTCATTGCAAGGAGGGGGGGAGAAATCAAGCTTTCCCAAATAGGAAACAAGGAACCACTTGCTCCATTTTTTCCCAACAACTCTCCTATGTCCACGAAGCCCAGAAATAGAGTTCAAAATCCCTGAAATATCCATCCAAAATTTAGCTTTTGCAAGCAATGCTGGTTAGTTCTTTCAAGGTCTGTCAGTCTGTCCTTTGGGGGAGACCCAAAACATCCCTCCATTGATTTCAACATATTTTCCACCAAGAATCAGACTGAGCATAATGTGGTTTGGGGACCTAGGGGGCAAGGGGATGGGGCTCATGGGGGCACTGGCAGGGATGGCCCGTGGAAAAGGAGGCCAGCGGCATGTGATCCAGGCTGGGAACATGTGGGGGGGAGCAACTCCAGGACAGAGGGATGGAGGCAGTCTGGGCACTGCCCAAAATTGCAGGAGCGTGGCTGCTGCCTCACTCTTGTGGCTCCAAAGGGCTGCTCAGCATTCTGCCTCACCCTCCCAACTCTCCGCAGCCCCAGGCCTGCTTGCACTGAAGGGCACAAGGAGACTTTGAAACTGACAGCACATTTTCTCCTCCACACAAATCTGGAGACATTCCCAGGCCACCAAGGCCCAGGGCTGTGGTGTTCACAGAGCCAAGGGTGGCACCTACTCTGGAACAGTTGAGGCGCAAAGGAGCATTTGGGTATGCCCCAGCATGACTCCTGCTGAAAGAAACTTGGCAGTAGTGTCCCTGAGGGGCAGGCAGGGTGGCAAAAACAGTTTTTAGTGCTCAGCTCTACTATACCACCCAGACCCAGCCTGTAAAATATCCGGCTGCAGCTTCTCCTCCAATTGGTCCCGCTTTCCCTGCACAGATCAAATGGGAGATCCGCTCCAGGTTTTCCAGCCCGCCCACCCGCCCAGTTCCTGAGTCCAAGGCATCCTTAGAGCTAAGGAGCTGCCCTGGCTACTGCGTTCCTACCTGCCTTTCAAGTTGGGATAGACTGCAGCTGTTCTTCAACTTTAGAAGGAAAGACACCCAGACCCCAGCCTGTAAAAAATCATACTCTGCCTCCGGCTGGAGCTTCTCCAGTCCTTTCGCTGCGGCCTTAAAACATTCCTTTTCCATCAGGCTGACCTGGACTGACAGGGATTTTTAAAATGTTTTTAACTTATTGGGGCTGCTAGTTTAATTCTTTTTTTTTAAAAAAACTTTTGTATTATTGTATTTTTATTGTTGTTAGCCGCCCTGAGTACTTCGGGAGATAGGGCGGCATATAAGTCCCAAAAATAAATGAATAAATAATAAATTGGTCCCGCTTTCCCTGCGCAGACCAAATGGGAGATCCGCTCCAGGTTTTCCAGCCAGCCTGACCATTTCCCGAGTCAAATGCATCCTTAGAGCTAAGGAGCTGCTCTGGCTACTGCGTTCCCCGCCTGCCTTTCAAGTTGGGATAGACTGCTCTTCAACTTTAGAAGGAAAGACACCCAGACCCCAGCCTGTAAAAAATCACACTCTACCTCCGGCTGGAGCTTCTCCTCCAGTTGGTCCTGCTTTCCCTGTGCAGACCAAATGGGAGATCCGCTCCAGCTTTTCCAGCCAGCCCGGCAGAGGAGCTATCTGCGGCTCTTTCTCTGGCTGCCTCAAGTCTGTCTTCCTGCCTGGGCACCTCTCCCCCTCACCGGCTGGGTGTTGCTCCCTTCCCCCCCATCCTACCTCACTCCCTCCTACCTACCTGGAGACTAACAGCTGCAAATGGTGCTGGGCTCCACCAGCCCACGTGCACTTGCCTCCTACTGAGCAAGTGCTCAGCCGGGCCGGCACCAAGGTGGTGGGGGCCGGACCTTTGTAATTTCCAGGAGAGTTGTGCGGGCTGGATTCAATCATGTGGCAGGCCGTTTGTGGCCCGCGGGCCTTGTGTTTGACATGTCTGCATTAGATGCAAGGTTGTTTATTCAGCCTGCCTGGAGGCCATCATCAAAGACCAGGGAAAGAATCTTTGAACTGAGAAAAACAAAGAAATCGGCAACAAAGTTTCCAGATCCTGTCTAAATTTTCCACTGACAATCATGTTTTAGTAAAAGCTCCTGCTTGGACAATCCTGCCTCCAAGAGTTCTTCTTTCCTAAAACATGGATTGGGGTGGGTCCTGACATTAGACAGGATCTGCAGTAAGAGGCAACCTGGAACGGAAAACCTTACCGGGAAACTTTGCCAAAAATACAATATCTAACGATGAAACAAGGCAGGAGGATGGGACATCCCCAGTGACAAAGCCCGCATCCGCATCATGCAACCCGCCCTGGATGGACCGACTACAGACTGGGTGGTGAACCTGCATGACTCCAATGCCCCAGAACTCAATGACTTCAACTGATTCATGTCATCCTTGAGGCGGTGATTCAAGGATCCTTTGGCTGATCATAAGGCCTGGGAGAGAATCAAAATGGTGAGGCAGGGCAGATGGCCAGTTGCTGAATATACCCAAGAATTCTGAGCCATTGTCAGCAAGCTGAACTGGCCAGAAGATATCCTCCTTAGCCATTTCAAAGATGGGCTAAACTACGACCTGTATGATGCTTGCCTGCTCGAGGATACCCACACCATCTCAACGACTGGTATGTCCTGGCAGAGGAGGTGGAGATAGACCTACTGAAGAGGCACCACCAGGGGAAACCATGGGCCCATGGTTTACCCCAGGATAAATTGGAGGACAGCAGAACTCAACTTCCCAGAGGGGGAGCATAGGAGCTTAAAACCCCAAAATATCCCCCCAACCCAAAGAGAGGAGTCAGCATCAGTGGGGGAAGAGAAGAGGTTACCAGAAATACCAGAGGAATACAGGGACCTTGCTGAAGTTTTCAGTGAGGAACGGGCAGATGAGCTTCCCCACCACCACCCCACAGACTGCGCTACAGAGTTCAAACCCGACGCAAAACTCCCAAAGCCCAGGATGTATGCCATGAGCCCAAAGGAGACAGCAGAGATGGAGAGATTCATAAGGAAAAACTTAGAAAAAGGATTTATTGAGCCTGCCAAAGCCAAAGTGGCCGCCCCGGTTCTGTTCAGAGAAAAGGACAGTTCTTTTCATTTGGTTGTTGATTACCGCCCTCTTAATGCAATTAGTGAATGTAATCTGTATCCCCTACCCCTAATGAAGGATATGCTATTCCACCTATCAAAAGGAAGGATTTTTACCAAACTAGCCCTTAGAGAAGCATATTAGGGAAGGAGACGAATGGAAGACTGCATTCAACTGTCCAATGGGTTGCTACCAGTTCAAAGTACTGCCATTTGGACTGCAACGGGCTCCCACAGTTTTTATGCAATTAATTAATGACATACTAAGAGAGCACCTATATAAGGGGGGGGGGGGGGGGCTGGTTTACCTAGATGACATTCTTATCTTCACTGAGACCAAAGAGGAACATATCAACCTAATCAGAGCAGTCCTGAAAGAGTTGCAGGCTGCCCACCTATATATACTAAACTATCAAAATGTGAATTCCACCAAGAAAGAATAGACTATCTGGGGTATTGCATATCCGCAGAGGGCATCAAAATGGACCCTGAGAAAGTCATGGCAGTATTAGAATGGGTACCTCCCTGCACATGGAAGCAATTGCAAAGTTTCCTGGGGTTTGCAAATTTCTACCACCAATTCATCCTTTCATTTGCCCAAATAGCCCTGTCCCTCACAAACTTGTTGAAAACAAGGGGGGGTGGGATCCCCAGTGAAACCCAGACAGCCTCTGAAGTGGACAATGGAATGTCAACTAGCATTTGAGAGGCTAAAGAGACTTTTTCTGCTGAACCTATCCTGAGAAACCCAGATCCTGTTAAACCTTTTGTAATACAGGCAGATGCTAGTGATGTAGTGGTGGGAGCTGTATTATTACAGGAAAATGATGAGGGGGCATTGCAACCATGTGCATATACATCCAGGAAACTCACGGAGACAGAACAACATTGGCCCATGTGGGAAAAGGAGGCTTATTCTGTGAGATGGTCATTACTTACATGGCGCTAGTTTGTGGAAGGAAACTAGACAGACCACAAAAATTTGGAAGCACTAAAAACACCCAGGAAACTCACTCCTAAGCAATCCTGCTGGTTCCAACATTTTCACTGATTCAATTTCACTCTCAAACACTTACTGGGGGGGGGGGGGGAGAGAATTTCCTGGCAGATGCATTATCTCGCATGCCCCAATATAATAGCACACGGGCCACTGACTCTAAACCACTTGTGCCTGAACAACAACTGGCAGCTCCAGGCACCACCAGGGCCCAAGCTAAAATGAAACTGAAGGTGGATAGCCTAACTGGAATAGAATTCCAAATGTCTTTGGAAAGTGATGAATGGTTCCAGAAAAATAGACATGTGTGCAGAAGTAAAGATGGACTACCCTGGGTGGGTGAGAAGTTCTATGTACCTGCCACCCAGATGATCAATTTCATGCAACTGTGCCATGATACAAAATCAGCAGAACATTTTGGGTTTGTAAAAACTTTACACTTAACTAAAAGGCAATTTTGGTGGCCATCCATGAAAAAGAACATAGAAAGCTATGTGGGCAGCTGTCAAATTTGCACGATGGCCAAGAGGCTGCAAGGGAAATCGCCAGGACTGTTACAACTGGTGGCAAACTGCTCAGCCCCATAGAAAGAAATAGCCATGGATTTTATAGTGGAACTACCAGAAAGGAACGGGAACACTGTAGTCTGGACTGTAACAGATCTGTTCTCTAAGCAAGTACATTTCATACCTTGTCAAAAGATCCCTACCACAGAAGACTTAGCAAAACTTTTCATTCAGCATATTTACAGATTGCATGGGGCACCAAAATGCATCATATCTGATAGAGGGGTGCAATTTACGTCGGCATTTTGGAAAGAATTTTTATCCCTTTTAGGAACCACCCAAGAACTGACATCTAGTCATCACCCTCAATCGAACGGTCAATGTGAAAAATCTAACTCAGTACTTGAGCAATATTTAAGATGCTTTATTAATTTCCAGCAAACTGGATGGAGCTACTGCCTTTTGCAGAAGTGGCATATAATAATGCAGTCCACTGCAGCACAGGTTACACTCCTTTTCAAGTAGCTACCAGTCAAAGTTTCAACCCCATGCCAGAACTAACCCCAAACAAACCAGTAATTCCCAAACTGAAGGAATGGATTGCTCAATTACAAAACATCTGGCCAATCATTAGGAAAGCTTTAGATGAAGCTAGACAAACATACAAGACACAGGTGGACAAAAAAAGAGTTGATCCTGGGGACTTCCTGTTAAGGTAAAAATCACCTTAGTGGAGGGCGAAGGACCGTGCTTCAGAGAATGCATGATGTGCATGAAGGAAGGAAATAAAACACGACGCATAATCTTACTAAATACCTTTTAATTACAAAAATATAAAAACTAAAACATATTATAAAGAGAGCTAGCTGACTACATCCTAACGTAACAGACAGTAACAGCAAAGTGAAAGACAATAAAGAAATAACTGTGAGAAACTTTTTCTAGACATGCGCACAAAACAGTCTGAAACCATAACATAACTAGTCACATTGGATTCACTATGGTTACCAGATAAGTTATCACAACAGGTGCAGAGAGCAGGGGAAATGTACAGTTAGAAATGAACTTTTCTGACGAACAAAAAAAACGTGCAGTGACACTTCCGGTGCAACATCAGAGGCAAGCGGAGCGGTAGGAAAATTTTTCCTGAACTGCTGAGATTTGGTTTTTCTCTACTGAGCAGTTAAACAAACCGTTGCTGATCGTGGAGCGATTGGCAAAGAAGGATAGGGGTCCGGGCTTGCTGTGGTAGTGCGAACCTCTGGCGAAGTGAAGGACAGTTCTGATCTCCGGTAAGAGAAGAGGGCCCTGCCGAGAGGATATCGAGCCCATCGCCATGACAGAGCGCTTTTGGGGGAATGGAATGGAAGCAGCGTTGGTACAATATTAATTGAACTGTGAGAGAGGAATGGATTGCCCCCTTAAAATTGAGTTCGAAGGGGTTTGATTGCCGCTGGAAGCAGCAGAATACTTTTTCTTGTGAGCAGCTCGGAGGTGGTGTGAAGATTGGGGAGATCAGGTTCTGGACCATTTTCTGAATTAGTAAAACTGATTGGGCACAGCTTTTTCCCCATTTCCAGTGTATTTGGGAACCTCCTTGGACTTTTTATGATCTACTTTTGCCGCTGTGGTTTTTTATAAATTTGTTTGACAATCAGCTGGCAAGCAGCAAGAAGCTACCTCTTATCGTCCCTCTTCTGGCTCGGATGTGGTTTGTATGGTGATTAAACTACTGATGTAAATTAGCCACAGGGAACTGCAGGAGAGTGGTGAAGAACATCTGCAATGAAGCGAGACTTGTAACATCATTATATATATCTTTGTCTCTTTCTACTGGTTCTTTATCCATTAGCCCACTAGAATATTAATTAACTATTGGCAGGCTGCAGGGATTAGTTGATACTACTGGATTTTTCTTAATTATATGCTAGTTTGGAGGAGGTTCCTGTTCTGCATAACAGAAATATCTAGCTCCTCAGGTAAAGCTGGGAAGAAGCTTCTGACAGCTACATCATCAGCTCTAATTATGACCCCTCCTACTCCACATAGATCCCTAGAGGCTGTGGCAGCAGCTGAGAAGACACCTACATTTCAAGGAATTTAGAATCTGTTATATTCCATACAGGAAGCTATGACAAAAAACCAGGAATCCACAGCAAAGGATTTGGAGGAACTGAAACAAGAGATGGGTGACATGTGTGGAGATATGAAACAAACCTCCGCAAGATTGAATGATGTCTGTGTGACAATGGAAAGACATTAGGGTCAGATACAGGAAGTAGTTACGAAGGTCGAGAAAGTTGAAGCGGTGATGGAGAGGCATGAGTTGTGACAGTTACTAGTTAATAAGCAGCTTGAAGATGATATAGTTCTGCTTGAGATGGAGAAATCTGCTCGCATTCTGAGATTCCAAAATGTTAGGGAGGAGCTGGAAGAAGATTTAGAAATAAAGATGGTGGAGATGGTGGCAGGGTTGCTACAGAAGGACAAGCAGTTGGTGCATAATGGCATTGATGAGTGCTTTCGGGTATTTACAACATTTACTAGGAAACAGAATTTCCCTAGGGAAGTCCACATAAAATTTAGTAAGAGATCACTACGAGAGGAGGTATATCAGGGATCGAGAAATCAGGTGATAAAATATGTGGATAGGCAGGTCACTATTTTGAGACAGGTTCCAAAGAAAGTGCGTGATCGAAGATGGAATTACCAAGCCCTGACAATAAAATTATCCAAATATGGGGTGAGATACAAATGGCTTCTCCCAGATGGGCTTTTGGTGATGTGGCAGGGGAAAAGAATATACCTTGAAACCCCCCAGGAGGCTGAAGAATTCCTTGAGAGCAAATTTACAATTTGGGAGAAGGAGGGAGGAAGAGAAGATTTAGAGGAGGTAGATAGTAATGGTCAAGAGAGAGAGTTGGAGGAGAAGGGAGTGGTAGGAGGAGTAGAAGGAAAGGGAGATGAAGAGAGGAACCAACGGGTAACTAGACAGACTACTAGAGCAAAGAACATAGATAAGTAAGGATGGGGGAAGAAATATGTTTGTTTTCATTAAATATAAATGGTCTGAATGCAAAGGTGAAAAGGAAGCAGGTTTTTAAGAACTTACTGAAATTGCATATGGATGTTATATGTCTCCAGGAAGTTCACATTAAAAAACAATATGAATCGGTTCTGCATTGTCCAGAATTTGGTGAGCTATTTGTGGCGCTAACGGATGAGAAGCAGACAGGCGTGATTTTTTATGTTAGGAATCACTTTGAACCAAAACTGACCTATAAGGATGATGAGGGAAGAATTTTAATTTTGGAGGTACGCATAGGTCCTCTTGGTGGGAATATATGCCCCAAATAATAGACAATCTGATTTTTATCAAATGGTGTATCAAAAGCTTATTGATCTACAATATGACCATGTATCCATATTAGGTAATTTTAACACAGTAATTGACAGGGATTTGGACTACAAACTGGGGAATAGCCAAAAGAGAAAACAGGAGAATTCTTCCGAAAGTATGTGCAGATATGAGGGACGAGCTGGGTCTTATGGATATTTGGTGAGCTTTCCACCCTCAGACAAATCAATACACCTTCTTTTCTCCCAGGCATAGATCGTGGTCGAGGCTTGATATGGTGTGGGTAGCTACGGACCTAAAAGCATGTACGGTAGAGATTGAGATAGAGCCTAGCATTTGGACAGACCATAATCCACTGTTGGTTAGATGGAAAGGTGATAAAATTAGAAGAAATAAGAGGTGGATGTTGAGAACAAGCATCTTGACAGAGATAAAATTCCAACAGATGGTAAAGAGAGAAATGGAAACCTTTTTTATGGTCAATGATAATGGTGAAACCTCGATTGTGGGATACGGCTAAAGCATATATGAGAGGGTTAGCAATCAAATATATAGGTGGAAAGCAAAGACAGAAATTTAAGGAGAGGGAATTGTGGGTAGCAAGGTTGCGGACTGCTGAGAGGAGTTTACAGACTAATTCATTAGATGTTAAAGCCAAAGAAGCGGTAGACGCTAGTAAACATCAACTTCTTTTATTAGACCAAGATGAGTTAGCTCATAAGATTAAAATGGCCAGACAACATCACTTTGAGCATGCTAATAAGGCGGGCTGGTGGCTCACCTATAAATTAAATGAGGAAAGGGAAAGTAGACGGATAGATCAATTGCAAGATAAGAGAGGAATTATACAGGTGGATAATGAACAGAAAAAGAAATTGCTCAGGAATTCTTTTCACAACTCTATGCAAATGAGCAGATATCTGATGAGAAAATTAAAGAATACTTAGATTGTTCAAACCTCCCCAAATTTCCAGAATCAGCCAGGGGTTTGCTAAATAAAGATGTTATGGAAGGAGAGATAGAGATTGCGATCAAGGGACAAAAGACAGGGAAGACCCCTGGTATGGATGGCCTACCAGCTGAGATTTATAAAATCTTCACAGATCTATTTATAAAATATATGAAGGATATCTTTAATATGGTGTTGAAGGAGTCTAAAATTCCTAAGTCATGGTTGGAAGCCTATATTTCTTTGATACCAAAAGAAGGGGCGGACCACACTCTTATACATAACTATAGGCCCATTTCACTTCTTAGCTCTGATTATAAAATCTTCACAGCTGTATTGGTGGCTAGACTTAAGCGATACCTCAATGAATTTATTCATACTGATCAAAGTGGTTTTTTACCTGCTAGACAGCTAAAAGACAATGTGCGAATTATAATGGATGCTTTGGAGTATTAGGAGGCCCATCCTGAAAAGCAGGCGGCACTTCTCTTTTTAGATGCCCAGAAAGCCTTCGACAGTGTTAATTGGAATTATCTCATACTACAATTGAAATATTTGGAGGCTGGCAATTATTTCTTGAATGTAATTCAGGCCATCTATAGTCAACAAAAGGCTAAGATTTTGGTTAATGGAGAAGAGTCAGATGAAGTGACAATAGCGAAAGGCACGAGACAAGGTTGCCCACTTTCTCCACTGTTGTTTACATTCACTCTAGAACCTCTGCTTAGGTCAATAAGAGAGGATTTGAGTATAAGAGGGCTGAAGGTTAGAGAACAAGAATATAAAGTTCAGGCGTTTGCAGACGACCTAGTCTTTGTCTTAGAAAAGCCATTAACTTCTGGCTGCCGACTTATTGATAGGATACAGAAATTTGGTGAAGTAGCTGGATTACGAATAAATAAAGAAAAAATGAATATTATAGTTAAAAACATGATGGGAATACAGAGATTAGAACTACAAAATACTTTGGGCTTCCAGATAGTTCGTAGAATCAAATATTTGGGTATATGGCTGTCCGATAGATGTTCCTCAATAAAGGTGGATAATCATTTAAAATTGGTCGGACAATTGGAGAAAGACTTAGAGAAATGGGGTAAGCTACAACTTTTGCTAATGGGTCGTATAGCTTTGATCAAAACCCAGATCTTGCCTAGATTGATATTCCTTTTTCAGATGGCCCTGGTTAGATTAGATAAAACTTTTTTTAGGAATTTGGATAGGAGTACCAGTAGATTTATTTGGCAGGGCAAGAAACCCTGAATTAGATTAAAAATGATGCAGAAACCGAAAGAACAAGGTGGGTACTGGGTTCCAAATTGGCAAAACTATTATAATTTGGTGATCCTGGTATGGATTCGTGAATAGATCATATTGGCACATAAATGTTTGTTGGTAATTGAAGGCCATGATCTCCAGCAGAGGTGGCATGCCCACCTATGTTAGGAAAGAGGTAGACCCTCAGAATACTTTACTAAACACTATTTACATGGAGTTTTGATTGAGATCTGGGCCAGAATTAGGAAAATATATTATAATAAAGTGCCACCTTGGATCTCACCCCTGGAAGCTGTGATCTACCCGACTTTGTACAATTGTGAGAAAAAGTTGACTTATAAAGAGTTATTAGATTTAAATGGGAACTTAAAAACAAAGTTATCACTTCAGGTACATGGGTTAAATTTAGATTGGTGGACCTATCTGCAAATTAGTAGTAAATACACAAAGGACAGGTAGAGGCCTGGAATTTGTCGAGAGCTCCATACCCTGGATAGGATTTTGTTGGGAGTGGATGATAAGATCTTATCTAAGTGTTATAAATTTTTTATGGCTATGGAAGTAGCTGAGGAGGGTGCAAAGGCCTTGATTCATGCCTTGGTGAGAGATTTAGGTTGCTCAATAGATATTGAGAGGTGGAGCGAAATTTGGGTTAAGAACATTAAGTTAACACGGTCAATAGCATATAAAGAAAATATATACAAAATGGCATATCGTTGGCATTTATCACTGGCCAGGCTCGCCAAAATGTTTCCAAGAACATCCCCAACCTGTTGGAAATGTGGTGTCAAAGAAGGCACATATTTCCACCAATGGTGGACTTGTCGAGAGGCTATGAATTTGTGGAAGAATATTCAGAAATGGCTAAGTGAGATGTGGGATACCATATACAATTGTGTCCTGAGGTATTTTTATTGGGGATAAGACCACAAAATATAAACAGAACTGTGTGGTACCTGTTGTTACATATAACCACTGCTGCAAGATTGGCGTGGGCCCAATATTGGAAGATGAATGTTATCCCACCTGACCAAATAGTAATTCAGACAATATTGAACTGTGCGGAATCAGATCGGCTTACTATGATGTTAAGGGGACGAGGGGACACAGAATACTATTTGTCTTGGAGTCAATGGTACAATTGGATGTCAAAAAGAGCTATTAATTGAATTTTATTACTTGTTATATGCAATGACTTTTCCTTTCTTTGTGGTTGCTTTCTTATATGTAACAGGACAACCTTATTTCCTCCTCACAATGTGATGTAAACCTCTATTGACTTAATGTTTGCTTGATTTTATATATTTATTTATTTTTGGGACTTATATGCTGCCCTATCTCCCGAAGGATTCAGGGCAGCTAACAACAATAAAACACAATAATACAAATGTTAAAAAAGATTAAACTAACAAGCCCCAATGATAAAATGATAAAATATTTAAAAATATTCTATTTAAAAATCCCTATTGTCAGTCCAGGTCAGCCTGATGGAAGAGAAATGTTTTAAGGGCGCGACGAAAGGACCGGAGATCTGGGGCCATCCAGAGCTCAAGGGGAAGTTGCTTCCACAGAGCCGGCGCTCCTACAGAGAAGGCCTTCCCCCTGGGGGTCACCAGCTGACATTGTCTAGCTGACAGCACCCTGAGGAGGCCCTCCCTGTGTGAGCGCACCGGGTGATGGGAGGTTGTTCCTGGCAACAGATGGTCCTGTAAATACACAAATAAAGAAAATTGGGGGGGAAAAAAGAGTCAATCTCATACCATTCAGGATGGGAGAGATGGTATATTTGTCCAGAAAATACCTTAAATCACTACAACCCTGTAAAAAACTCAGACAAAAATATATTGGATATATAACAGTTCAATTAGGACTACCCAAAAGTCTTAGGCAGATACATGCAATTTTTCACTTCAGTTTACTAAAAAGAGAACAACAGTCACCCCTACGAACAAAAACCCCACCACCATCACCTCCCATCATGATGGAAGAAGAACAACACTTTGAGGTATAGGAAATCCTAGATTCCAGGAAACACCATGGAGCAATTCAGTATCTAGTAGCTTGGAAACATCTCCCCTCCTCAGAAAATGAGTGGGTCAATAAACATCACGTTAAGCACCAAAGTTGCTTAAGAGGTTTCATACAGAACATCCTAACAAACCGGGCTAACATTTATATTTCATTTCCTCTACAGATGGACCTATCATTCTTTCAAGGAGAGCAGATTGTCAGAATCCATTTATATCCCATTCTTAAATCCCTATCTGTATGCTTCCAAATCCCACACCCCTCACTGAATTCTGCCATTCCCATGGAGGAGAAGAGAAGATGTTAATTGGCCATCCCTATCCATTAGATGCAAGTTTGTTTATTCAGCCTGCCTGGAGGCCGTCATCAAAGACCAGGGAAAGAACTTTTGAACTGAGAAGAAGAAAGAAAGAGGGGGAGTGGGGCAGGAGAGATTCTGGTTTTTATCTCCAACTGGAATCTGAACGGGAGGAAGTAAATAAATTTCCTGACAATGAGAGCAATTAATCAGTGGAACAGCTTGCCTCTGGATGTGGGTGCTCCATCACTGGTTTTTTTTTTAATTGAAAAGTTTTAAAATACATTTTAAAAACATAAACTCCCTCCCTCTCCCTTCCCCCCTCTTCCCCTCCCTCCCCCTCCCCCCCAACTTCCCAGAGCTGAATACAGGGTATTAACTTTTACAAACTTAAGCTAAAATCAGCTAACTAAAAAAAAAACCACTTTAAATTCTATCACACTTTAACTCCCCTTAAACATAACTAAATAACTAAATAATAATAACTAAATAATAATACATCTTATAATACTAATACTTATTCATATGCTAAATGAAACTTTTTAGTTCCATATTTATTCTGAATATAATTGATCCATCTTCTCCATTCCAAAATATATCTCTGTTGCGATTGTTCTTTCAAATATGCTGAGATTTTTGCCATTTCTGCCAAGTTTGAAACTTTTAAAGTCCACTCTTCTATCGTAGGCAGATCCTCCTTTTTCCAATATTGAGATACCAAAAGTCTTGCTGCTGTTATTAAATTCAACATCAATTTAGTTTCTATAACAGTACAATCTGTAATAATACCCAACAGAAATAACTGTGGAGAAAACCTTACCTTTTTCTTAAATATTTTTTGCATATTCCACCAAATTTTAATCCAAAAAGCTTTAACTTTTTTACAAGTCTACCATATATGATAATATGTTGCATCATCACAACCACACCTCCAACATTTAGGCTGATAATTTGGATAGATAAATGCTAATTTTTTAGGATCTAAGTGCCATCTATAAAACATTTTATAAAAATGTTTTACATTTTTAAATTTTACATTTCTGAGTCAATTTTCCCCCCAAATATCCATTGATATTGGCTTCTGAAAAGTCTGGGCCCATTTTATCATACAATCTTTAACAAGTTCTGTTTCTGAATCTATTTCTATCAATGCATTATATATCCTTCTTATATGCACTTGACTTTGATCTCTGATTTGTTTTACCAAATTTTCATCAGTTGTCGAAATGCCAATTTTCTGGTCTTCTTTCCATCTAGCTTGTAACTGCCCATACTGAAACCAGGTCTGAACTATTTTTTCTTCTTTTAAAATATTAAACTACTTTAATTGCCATACATTCCTTTCCATTCTAAGAATTTCTTTATATGTAGTCACATCATGTTTAAATCCCACACTTATATTTTCTGTTGCATGTTTAGGTATTGCCCAAATTGGTATTTTATAATTTAACTTGTATCGATATTTTTTCCAAACTCGCAACAGAGCATATCTTAATATATAAGTTTTAAAGATATTATCCACCTTCTTATCATACAACAAATATACATGCCAACCATAAATCACATCCCTCAATGTTCAATAATCTTCCTTGTGTTAAATTAAACCAAGCACTAATTGACAATAAAACCGCAGCCTTATAATATAATTTAAAATTGGGCTTTTTAAGACCCCCTCTTTCATGTATATCTTGCATTATCTTAAGTTTTACTCTCGGTCTTTTCCCTGCCCAAACAAATTTATTAATACCTTTCTGCCATTCTTCCAAATTTGAATCTTTTTTAAGTATAGGTATCATTTGAAACAATAAACATTTTGGTAAGACATTCATTTTCACTGCTGCAATTATTCCCAATAAAGACAATTGTAATTTTCTCCAACTATCTAACTCTTTTTGTACTTTTAACCATAACAATTCATAATTATTTTTATATAATTTCACATTTGAAACTGAAATATATACCCCTAAATATTTAATTTCAAATCCTGTTAATTTTCCTAGGACTTCCTTTTCTTCTATAGTCATATTTTTAGACACTATTTTAGTTTTTTGCCTATTTATCTTAAATCCAGAAACTTTTCCATATTGCAAAATTATCTCCATCAAATCTACAACCGACAAAGTCGGTTGACTTAAAGTAATAACCAAGTTGTCCGCAAACACCCTTAATCTATAAACTTGATCTTTTATTTTATCTTATTTGAATCACGTATCTTGATCAATAATATTTCCAATTTTAAAACAAACAACAAAGGTGACAACGGACATCCCTGTCTTGTACCCTTTTCAATTTTACAAGCTTCAGTTAAATTACCATTAATTATTATTTGAGCTGTTTGTTTCTGATATATTGCCCTAATAGATAATAATAATAATAATAATAATAATAATAATAATAATAATAATAATAATAATAATAATAATAATAAATTGGAAGGGACCTTGGAGGTCATCTAGTCCAACCCCCTGCTAAGGCAGGAAACCCTATACCATTTCAGACAAATGGCTGTAAGTCTCTTCTTAAAAACTTCCAGTGTTGGAGCATTTACCACTTCTGGAGGCAGGTTGTTCCACTGGTTAGTTGTTCTAACTGTCAGGAAGTTTCTCCTTAGTTCTAGGTTGTTCTCTCCTTGACTAGTTGTAAAAACCTATTCCCAAACTCCATCTTCTCCAATACTTTAAATAAAAATTGCCAATTCACTTGATCAAAGGCCTTTTCAGCATCCAAAAAAATCAGCGCTGTGGGGACTTGATTATTTTTTTTCCAAAAATTCTAATAAATTTACAATATGTCTCATATTATTTTTCATTTGTTTACCACTTATAAATCCTGTTTGATCACTATGAACCTTTTGCTGCATAACCTTCATTAATCTATTTGCTAAAATTTTAGCAAATATCTTATAATCAGTATTTAAAAGTGATATTGGTCTGTAATTTTTAGTTTGAGTAAGATCTTGATCTTCCTTTGGAATTAATGTTATAAAAGCTGTTTTCCACGAAGGAGGCAATTCTCCTCCAGACTGAATTGTTCTAAATAATTCTTTTAGAGGTTCCACCATTTCTATTTGTAAGTTTTTATAATAAATGGCTGTCAAACCATCTGTTCCAGGTGCCTTACCCACTTTTAATTGCTTAATTGCTAAAATAATTTCTTCAACAGTTATCAATTGATTCATTCCTTCCCTTTGCTCTTGTGTAAGTACAGGGATATTCACATCTTGTAAATATCTATCTAAATCTAGAACATATAATTGAGAATAAAATTCAATAAAATCCTTTTTAATAAAATTTTGCTGAAACACCTCTTTACCCTTATATTCTATCTTATCTATATTACATAACTTTTGTTTTTTCCTTAACAGATAAGCTAACCATCTACCTGGCTTATTAGCATTGCAAATAGTATTAGGTTTAAAGGTAAAAGGTAAAGGTTCCCCCGCACATGCGTGCTAGTCATTTCCAACTCTAGGGGCTGGTGCTCATCTCCATTTCAAAGCCGAAGAGCCAGCGCTTGTCCGAGGACGTCTCTGTGGTCATGTGGCCAGCATGACTAGACGCCAAAGGCGCATGGAGCGCTGTTACTTTCCCACCGTAGTGGTCCCTATTTTTCTACTTGCATCTTTTTTACATGCTTTCGAACTGCTAGGTTGGCAGAAGCTGGGACAAGTAACAGGCGCTCACTCTGTTACGCGACACTCGGGATTCGACCCGCCAAACTGCCGATCTTCTGATTGACAAGCTCAGCGTCTTAACCCACTGAGCCACCGCGTCCCTTAGTATTATGTTTAGCATACTGTAAATTAGTTGCCACTTGATCTGCCATCAACATATTAAACTGACCTCTTAACAGATTAATTGCTTCTTTCATCCTCTTATTAGATGGGTTCAAAATAAAAGCTTTCTTTTTCATCTTTATTTCCTCCTCTAACTCTTTATGCTTATATTCCAATCTACATCTATATTTATTATTAAAATATATTAACACTCCTCTCATATAAGCTTTACTTGCATCCCAAACCATTTCAATAGAAGTACCTTTATGCATATTTGTTTGAAAAAATTCTTTCATATATTTTTTACATTCTTCCACATTTTCTTCATATCTAAACAAATTTTCATTTAATCTCCAAGATCTCCTATCTCCCTTTCCCTTATCCAATTCCATCCATACTGGGCTATGGTCTGATAAGGTTCTTGGACATATGTTAATCTTCTTAACCCTGGAAAAAAATCATTAGTAGTCTATATAAAATCAATCCTGGAAAAGACTGATGTCTATCAGAAAAAAAGGTAAAATCCTTTTCATCCACGTTTCGTTCTCTCCAGACATCTCTCAATTCCAAATCATCTTTCATATCAAAAAAAGATTTAGGCAATCTGACATGATTTGGTGTGCTTTTAAAAGGTCCTTTTTTATCTTTCTGCATATCCAGCACTCCATTCCACTCTCCCATAAAAATACATGATTTATAATCCCATTGAATTATTTTATTATGTAAAAATTTATAAAATTCTCCTTGCTGTTGATTAGGTGCATATAGTCCAATTAAAAGTATTTTCTGCCCTATTAAAAGTTCAATTATAATATATCTTCCTTGTTTATCTGCTTCAATTAGATTAGCTGATAAATCCTTCTTCACATAGATAACTACTCCATTCTTCTTTTCTGAAGCAGATGTAATTACCTGAGTACCCAATCTAGAATTTATCAAATATTTTTGATCAGATACACAAATATGTGTCTTTTGCAAACATGTAACATCATTTTTAAATTGTTTCAAATACTGAAATATTTTCTTTCTCTTTTGCGGAAAATTTAAATCATTAACATTCCAAGTTAGAAGCTTTGTCACCATCTTTTGTGACATGAACTTTTCGGAGCACGTCTTGTAGATCCTCACGCACCTGCCTCTTTGGTCGCGCACCTCCCACTGCTTCACTATAAGTAAGTTCTTGAGTTGTAGTTATAGCTTTCTGTTGTTCTTGTTGCTTTCATCTGGCTGCAGCCCGTGTCACTCTTTGAGTCTTAGATTCTTCTAACAATCCCCGGGGCTGTGCAGTTTCCAAAGTTTGCTGAGCTTCTTTTGTAATCAATGAAATAATTTCTGCATCTCCCTGTATATTTTCCATTTGTGGCTGTCTCGCTCCTTCTACCTTCCTTCTTTTAAATACTGACGATGGCGGAGAACCTGCTTTCTTTTTTTATATATAATTTTTTATTGCTTTTATATAAACATATATTTAAACAAAAAAAAATACATATTAAAAAAAACAAGACATAACATAAATAATACAATCAACAAAAATACAACAAAAATACTTAGCTTCCTTTATTCCTAATCTTTCTAATCATTTTCAGGTGACTTCCTCGAGTCCCCCCTATCTGCATTTCTTCGTTAATCATCATTAGCAATTTCTATTTCATAATTTTAAATAGTATTTAATATCTACCTATATTTAATTTCTTATCATTTAACAATCATTATTTCATATTATCTTTAATATTAAACATTAAACTCTAAAACTACAACTTATAAACACTTCCAAGTCCATTTCAAACTAGATATAACAATATTTCTTCAAATAGTCCTTGAATTTCTTCTAGTCTTCTTCCACTGACTCTTCTCCTTGGTCACGGATTCTCCCTGTCAGTTCAGCAAGTTCCATATAGTCCATCATTTTCATCTGCCAGTCTTTGGTTCCGCACTTGATTTGGATTGCAGAAGGGAAGCTAAAAATGGAGGTCGGTCCCTCTCCGCTGAGGCAAAACTGAAAGCAATTGCCTGATAAGCTGCAGCTGTAAAAAGACTCTTGAGCTTTTCAAACCTCCAAGTTTCTGTTTAAAAAAAAAAAAAAAAAAACTCCCCTGGAGCAGGGTGAGGGGGAGAAAGACTCTTTAAACATAAAATCCCTGCAAAAGTTGTGAAAATAAATAAAAGTCAAGCTGACTCTCTCCCTGGGAGGGAGACCTGGTCAGGCAGCAGACTCCATTGTGATGCAATAAGGAGATTGGAAGTCTTTGATCCTCATTTCCTATTAGAACTTTTGATGTTACTGTGATGGTCTGAACTGTTGCAATCGAACCTTTAAGGATCAGACTTGCTACATACTGACTTTCTCATCGGCTTTGTAACATAAATTACTTCTTAAAAAAAAAACAACTGCCTGTTTGAGCGGAACTGGTGCTCTGGCTGTTGCAATTGGTTGATTGCAGCGAGAAAATAGAGACCTAGACATCTTAAACTGTTGAGCCTTTAGTTTGTTATGGCTGCGGAGGCTTCAACCGCACCAAAAACAAGAAGGAAACTCTCTGCCTCCCCAACCTTTGAAGAGGAAGTGCTCAAAATGTTACATACATTAAAGGAGGGGCAGGACAGATTGCAAGAGCCACAGGTTAAACATACAGAGGAATTTAAAGAGATAAAAAAGGAAATTGGCTTCCTGAATAAGGAAATTCAACAGGTCAAGATAGAAGTTTCAGAAGTGGATACAAGAGTTACTCAATTGGAAATAGGACATGTCCAGGATTTGGAAAGACAACAGTACCAAGCCCAGGTAGCAATTGCTTTCCTGCAGATGAAGGAGAGGGAAATGAACTTAAGAATTTGAGGGTTTCCCGAAATAGAACAAGATAACTTAAAGGCAACAATAATCCAGGAATTTGAAGCATCGTGGGATCTGACAAAAGAAGAATTGGAAACAATAATAGTGAAGGCCTATAGATTTGGAGCGAAACCAAAGAAGAGAGATTCGAAATTTATAAGTGATTGTATGGTGGTTTTTCAAACTAAAGAACAAAGAGATAAAATTTTGGGACTTCACTATCAAAAGAATTTGAAAGTCCAAGAGCAACAGGTGGTCCTTTTTAAGGATATCCCAAAATTTTTCTTGGATTTAAGAAGCAATTACACAGATTTGGTTGGTGCCTTAAGAAAGAAAAGGATCTATTTCCATTGGGAATTCCCCGAAGGATTATATTTTAAATATCAACAGAAGAAGATTCGAATTTGAACATTGGGAGAGAAGGAAAGATTTCTGGAAAAGAACGTAAAAGATCTCGAATTGGAAGCAGGAGCAAGACCTGGTCCATAACTGAAATTACCACCTCTTTTTGACGTAGGGCTGCTAGGAGCCGGGGCAGGAGCTAAGCCAAGAGCAGTACAGTAAAACAATATGGCACTAAGAATCTTATCATGGAATGTGAATGGTTTAAATTTGAAACCTAAAAGAAATCGAATCCATCATGTGTTGCAAAAACAGAACTTGGATGTGATATGCCTACAAGAAACACATGTGATGAGAACTCATAGAAAAATCTTGCAAAATAAAAGATTAGGTCAAGAATTTATTTCAGCAGACAAAGTTAAGAAACGAGGAGTAGTGATTTATGTTAAAGAGAAATTTGAAGCAAAATTATTGTTTAAAGATGAGGAGGGAAGATGTCTTGCAGTTGAAATAACAGCACAAGGCGATAAGTTGTTGATGCTTGGAATTTACGCACCAAATGAAGGTAAGGCTGAATTTTACAAGAAGATACACGATGTACTTTTGGATTATATGGATTATAAGATAATCTTGATGGGAGACTTGAATGGAGTAGTCTCCACATTGATGGATAGATCACAAAGACAGAAGATTTCTAATGATGGAAGACTACCAAAGACTTTCTTTGAAATGATGGATAATTTTGATATGATTGATACTTGGAGATTGAAAAACCCATTGGAGAAAGACTTTACGTTTTTCTCTGACGCAAATAAATCGTGTTCCCGCCTTGATTATATATGGACAACAAGAGATTTGGCCATGAGAATAAACAAATCAGAGATTTGCCCAAAGATTTGTTCTGACCATAACTCTGTGCTGCTGGAATTAAAATTGTTTCTACAGGGTTCGTTTAGATGGAGAATGAGAAGTGAACAGATTGTTGAGAAGGCCCAAAAAACCATAAGAGACTATTTTGAGATAAATTTGAATACAGAGATAGAAAAAAGGGTCATTTGGGATGCAAGTAAGGCGGGCATGAGAGGTTTTTTGATTCAACAGAATGTAATAAGGAAGAAGACCCAAAATGAAAAGAAAGATATCATTTTGAACCAATTGAAAGAGAAAGAGAAAAAACTGAGGAGTAATCCAACGAATCAACAGGTTCAAAAAGAAATAAAAGCCCTTCAATCACAATTCTCTCAGATAATTAATCAAGAAATTGAATGGAAAATAAAAATGATGAAGCAAAGGTCTTTTGAATCGGCAAATAAATGTGGTAAGTTACTAGCTTGGCAGTTGAAAAAGAGACAGAAACAAAGTACAATAACTATGATAACACAAGAGGAAAAGATTACTGAGAACCCTGCAGAAATTAGGAAATGTTTTCAGAAATATTATAAGCAGCTATACAAGAAATAAAAAGAGGACTTAATTAAAACAGAACAGTTATTGGACAAATATGGATGGCAGAAAATTCCTGAAGAGAAAAGGACCCTACTCAATTACCGGATTACAAGACAAGAATTGGAGGCAGCAATTAATCAAATGCAAATTGGCAAGGCACCAGGACCTGATTGACTGACAGCAAAATATTATAAGACACTGAAAGACTGGCTGATTCAGCCACTGATGGAAGTATGTAATGAATTACTAGAGGGGGTTAAGGCACCTGAGACCTGGAGAGAAGCATTTATTACGTTGATACCTAAACCAGATACAGACAGAGCTCAAGTAAAGAATTACCGCCCAATCTCCTTATTAAATGTGGATTACAAAATTTTTGCTAATATCTTGGCTACAAGACTGAAGAAGGTCCTTCAAGATCTTATTCATCATGATCAAGCAGGTTTTTTACCTGGTAGACATATGAAGGACAATATTAGGAACATAGTTGATATTTTGGAAAGGTTAGAGGCCAAAAAGAACTCTAAGGCTATATTAATGTTTATTGATGCGAAGAAGGCCTTTGACAATATTTCTTGGAGTTTTATGAAAAAGAATTTTGAAAATATGGAGGTTGGGCAGAGTTTTATGAATGGTTTAAATGCAATCTATTCTGAGCAAAAAGCAAAAATTATAGTTAATAATGTGGTGTCAGAGGAAATTAGAATTGAAAAGGGTACCAGGCAAGGGTGCCCACTCACCCCTCTGTTATTTATTACAGTTCTGGAAGTTTTGCTGAATATGATAAGGAAAGAGGAAGGTGTGAAAGGGATTGTAGTGGGTTCGAAACAATATAAGCTAAAACCCTTTGCTGATGATTTGGTCTTAACATTACAAGAGCCAGAGACCGTTGCTGTTCCTGTTTTCACCTGCTTGTCTCGCCTCATGCTTTGAACCAATGCAATACATAAAACTGGTGACAAAGGTGGGATCCTGTTTCCTGTGAAGAGCTGCAACAAGGCACTAGGGTGAGGCTAGTGACATGCCTGACTGGGAACACTGTTCCCCACCCTCCAGTCAGCTAGTCCCCATACTAGCAATCATGCGGCCCTGTGGACCACCTCCAAGGTCAGAAAACTAGAAGAATTTGACATCACTCACCCTGAGAGATGGTCATCATACATTGCACAGGTCAAGAATTACCTGAGAGCAAACCAGGTTTCTGAAGATGGCCTTAAGGCCGCAACCCTCCTTTACGTCTGTAGCCCAGCCACCTTCAATATTGTGGAGAATCTCATTGCTCCAGTCCAGATAGAGGCCGTAGCATTCATGGACTTGAAGAAAAGGCTCAGTGAATATTTCCAACCAAAGCTATCGGTGATAGTATGGCGACACACATTCGAACAGCATGTTCAGCAACTGGGTGAAACAGCCACTGAATTCATCACGGCATTGAGACAAGCTTTATGATTGTGCCAGTTTTCGGACCTGGAGAAGAGGCTTCAGGACAGGCTCGTTTGTGGCATTCAGAGCAGAGAGTTGCAACAGAAACTCTTTGCCAAAGAAACTCTGTCGCTCCAAGAAGCTCTCAAAGAAGTCATGGTGGACAAAGCCACAGATGGCGCTGTGAAAGCCATGCAACCCACCAAAAGCACAACGCATGAGGTATCAGTCCACCATGAGGACGCCGAACTACAGGAAGAAGATGACTTCAACCAAGAAGTCGACAATGTCCAGAAGCACCACAAGGACATGAGCACTCTTGAGAAGGCAGTTCCCCCTTCTTCAGTGCCTGGGCTGTGGAGGCTGCCATCAGCGAGCGGACTACAAATTCTAAACGACCACATGTCAGGCCTGTGGGAAGACAGGCCACATCACATCCATCTGTCAGGGTTGCCAACAGGACCACAAGCAGCACAATAGGTCCTGGGACAATTCAGAGTGGGGTTCTGCTCCAGTCGCAGAAGTGTCTGCCACACAGGAGCTCGTAGGCCCCTGAAACCTAAATTTTGACTTCAGGTCAAGCTGCAAGGCATTTCTTACAGGATGGAGCTGGATATTGGGTTGGCGGTGTCAATCATTTCTCTGAATACCTTCAGACAAGTCTGCAGTAACAGCAAGTGGTGGCCCCAGCTCAGGCCATCCGATATACTCCTTACCAACTTTCAGTAATCCCCAGTCACTGTCAAGGGTGAGGTCACATAGGCCATCAAGTTCAAGGGATTTTTGGGGGCCCTGGACATGATTGTGGTGGAGGGCCAGAGAACAAGTCTCATAAGCCTTGATGGGAATCCAAGTTACAGGGATCAACCAGACACAAGTGGCGAACTTGGCATCAGTATGCAAGGAGTTCACGGACATGTTTGACACTAGCCTGGGTCAGTACAAGGGTCCTCCAATGGCCTTCAAGCTTGATCCTGCTGTAACACCAATAAGGATCAATCCCCGCAGAGTGCCATTCGCGCTTAAGCATAAAATTGATGCAGAGCTGGACAAGCTAGTAAACCAGGGAATCTTACAGCCTGTAGATGGGGGGAGTGGGAAACTCCCTTTGTCATGCCACTTAAGGCCAATGGGGAAATCAGAATCTGTGCTGATTACAAAAGTACCCTTAACAAGGCCTTGCAAAAGCACGCATACCCGGTGCCAATTGTGAGCCACATTCTGGCATCACTACAAGGGGGTACTGTGTTTGTAAAATTAGATTTGTCTCAGGCTTATCAACCACCACAGCTGTGCAAACAATCATAACACATAGGGGGGGGGGGGGTGTTCAAAGTCAAACGCCTCCAGTTTGGAGTTACTGTGGCTCCAGGAATATTCTAAGGAGTCATGGAGCACACATTAAAGGGCATTCTGGGGGTTTGCCCCTACTTTATGGGCAATACCCAAACACGCAATAGAGAACATAAATGTTGGGTTCAAACATGATGTGACTACATATAAGGAAATCTTAAGTTTGGAGAGGAATGTATGGTGTTTGAAGCCGTATAATTTTTTACGAGGAAAAAAGATTGTTCAAACCTGGTTTCAGTATGGGCAACTACAAGCCAGGTGGAAAGAAGATCAGAAAATTGGTTTTTTAATGAATGATGAAAATTTGGTAAAGCAAATTAGAAATTAGGGTCCAGCACATATCAAACGGATATATCTTGCATTGATAGAAATTGATTCAGAAACAGAAACTGTTAAAGATTGTATGATAAAATGGGCGCAGAACATTCAGGAAGTTATTACAATGGATACTTGGGAAAAGATTTGGTGAGAAATGTAAAATTTACACAAGCTCAAAATTTAAGAGAGAACTTTTATAAAATGTTTTATAGGTGGCATTTAGATCCCAAAAAGTTAGCAAGTATGTATCCGAATTACCAGCCTAAATGTTGGAGATGTGGTGGCGAAGATGCAACGTATTTTCACATATGGTGGACCTGTAAAAAGGTTAAAGCATTTTGGATTAAAATTTGGTGGAATATGGTGGAAGATATTTGGTGGAAGATATTCAAGAAAAGGATAAAGTTTTGTCCGCAATTGTTTTTATTGGGTATTATTACTGATACTACTGTTGTGGACATTAAGCTGATGCTGAACTTAATTACGGCAGCAAGACTTTTAATAGGGCAATACTGGAAGAAGGAAGAACTGCCGACTATAGAAGAATGGACTCTAAAGGTTTCCAACCTGGCGGAAATGGCGAAGATTTCAGCGTATCTGAAAGACCATTCGCAACAACGATATATTATGGAATGGAAAAAATGGATTGATTATATCCAGAATAAATATGGGACTAAAAAGTTACATTTAGCATTTGAATAAGTATTGATGGGATATTTATACTGCTTGTAGTCATTTTATAAGAGCTAAAGTGTGATAGATTTAAATAGTTTATTGTTATTAGCATATGGCAGTTTATGATTGTTTTTTACTTTTATACCTTGTATTTAGCTCTGGGAAGTCGGGGAGGGGGGAAGGGGAGGGGGGAGGGTGGGGTTGGGTTGGGAAGGGAGGGAGGGGGTGGGGAGGGGTTGTTTTGTTTAAGATAAAATGTATTGAAAAACGTTTCAATAAAAAAAAAAACAGCAGCAATTGTTGCAACATCCCAAGAGGCGTGGCTGGGAGATATAGGGCCACACCCTACAGAGTATAAAAGGGGTGTGGCTGCGCAAGACAGGCATGGTGGACAATTTGTTGGCGTTTGAGTTTTGTAGCATGTCTGCTTGTCCGTATCTAGGCTCTGAAGCTGTTGGCCGTCTGCCAAGAACCTGGGAACATTGCCTGGTAATTACAACATTGCTGTCTGATATAAACTTTGGAGAGAGTTAACTGTTAGAAGTCCAGTTTTCATTTGTTCAGCTTATGTTTGGCTTCTGTTGGATTTTTGAGCCTCTTTGAGGCTACTCAGTGGGAGAGGACAGAACAACGATGTGCTCATTGACAGTGAGTCCACTGAGGTGCTTGATGGGAGGCTAAAGGCTGTCCTCCAATGGTTCCACTCTGCGGGACTTAAACTGAGAAGGCACAAATGTAAAATTGGGGTCCCTTCTACTGAGTTCCTGGGTTTCCACATTGATGCTGATGGCATCCACCCTGCCAAATCCAAATTGAGAGCCATTCAGATGGCATCTTCCCCCAAGTCAAAAGGAGAACTCCAGGCATTCCTTGGCCTCCTGAACTTTTACCATGCATTCTTACCTAACAAGGCCACAGTGGCAGAGCCATTGCACCAGCTCTTGGATAAGAACTGGTGCAATGAAAGTGGACCAAGGTCCACAAAAGCAGTTTCAAGGAAGTAAAGGCACTATATAATTCAGTGCTCATGCATTTCAATGAGAAATTGCCAGTCTGCCTGGCCTGTGATGCATCCCCTTATGGGGTGGGGGCTGTTCTCAGCGATTTGTCCTGAGATGGGACTCAAGTCCCATCTGAGATGGGACTCAAACACCCTGTCAGCTGCTGAGCAAAATTATGCTCATATTTGTGGAAAATAACTGGAAGTAGCAAGGAAATTTAAAAATAAAAATGTATAAGCTTTTAGTATTATCATGTAATCATATTTTATATTTTATAATTATCATTTTATAATCAATTGCCTGAGTAGATGCTTTGAGTATATGGGGAAAAATACAAGCCTCAAGTGGAGGGAGTGGGAGAACAGGAGTTACTATGGGGCCCAGTGTGAGTCACCATCTAGGAATTGTTTTTAAGTACCTTCTGGTGACTAGTACCCCTACTGGATCTGACAGGTGTAGAAAATGGGAGATATCTCTCATCTAGTATTGATGAGTATGTACATATATGGTCTGAGTAAACAGGATAGTAGGGGAGGGATCTTATTAGTATAATGTAAGCAAACAGGGGCAGAGATAATGTATTCTGTTTAGGCTCTTCTGATAGATTGTAACCTCCAAAGCCTAAGCCAATGGGGCCATGGGGGGAGGGAATGGGGTGTTGTGATAGGATGTATAATAATATGTGATTTTGGAATTTGGGGTGTGGTTCAGTACTTGGCTACATTGCATTGTTTGCCTTCCTGAATCCACCATGCTTTGCAAACCATTACTTTTTAGACTTTGTTGTGAAGTCTAATAAAGTTCTTTTCTATTTGCAACTCAAACAGAGTGTATTTTAATTTGTGTCTATTTTTGTGTCTAACAAATTGACAAAGAGGCTCTGGCCATAGTGGATGAGGTGAAAAAATTCCACAATTACTTGTATGGCAGGGAATTCACAATATTCACTGATCACAAATCATTATTGGGGCTGTTCACTACTGACAGACAGACCCCTCAAATGCTCTTACCCAGAATGCTAAGGTGGTCCATTTGCCTATAACTTTAGGCTGACATTTAAACCTGGAAAGGACATGGGCTATACTGATGGACTAAGTAGGTTACCTCATGTGGAGTAAAATCCAGCTCCAGCCTCTCACATCTTGTCAATCCAAGATTTGCCCAAGTTCACTCTACATGCAGGGGATGTGGCTGCAGAAACTGCTGCAGACAAAGTTCTGAGCAGGATTCTGGCATGGGTTCACACAGGGTGGGTATATAATAGCTGTGGACCTGAGTTCCAGATTTATTTTACCTGCAGACATGATCTTTCAGCTCATAAGGGATGCATCCTGTGGGGGAGCAGGTTTGTTGTCCCCACTTTATTAAGGCAGCATGTATTGCAGTCTCTCCATGAAGGTCATCTGGGCATTGTCCAGATTAAGGCATTGACACGGAGCTACTTTTGGTGGCCTGGGTTAGATAAGGCTATCAAGGCCCAGATACATGGGTGTTACACGTGTCAACAGTCCAGGCCAGAAATGCCATAGGCTGCAGTCCACAGATATGAGGATACTCATACACCATGGTCAAGGATGCATATTGACTTTGCTGGCCCTTTCCAAGGGTAACTGTTTCTAATAGTGGTTGACAGCTACTCCAAATGGCTGGAAGTATTCCCCACATCAACTATGACTATTGCTAGGACCATCCAGGTGCTTAGGAAGCTTTTTTCAACACACGGGCTGCCAGACGTCATAGTCTCAGATAATGGGGCCCAGTTCACAGCAACAGAGTTCCAGGCCTTCTTCAGGGCAAACCTCATAAGGCACACCACATTTGCCCTTTTTCACCCTTCCTCTAATGGGCAAGCCGAATGCATGGTGCACGCAACAAAAGAGTCACTGAAGCGAATAGAGACTGGAGATTGGCACCATAGGCTTGCTGATTTCTTGCTGAGCCAGCATACTACGCCTTGCACAGTGACCGGAAAGAGCCCAGCAGAGCTTCGCTGGAGAAAAAGACTAATCATGAAACTAGACAGACTCCCCCCTGGCAGGGTGGCAGTAGACACTTCATGCCCAAAACCATGGGGGTTGCAGGTGGGTGAGGGAGTGTAGGCCCAGAATTATGGGCATGGGAACTTGTGGGTACCGGCCACAATTGTCAAAATTTCTGGCCCCCTCTCCTAGAAGGTGGCTATAGATGGGGGGAGGATCATCTGCTGCCATATTGATCAGCTGCGTGTCATGCAGAACAGTCACAAAGTGAGGACCGTGCGTCAGGTCCATTTCCTGATCTAGAAACTGGCATCAGTACAGAGCAATTCACACCCTCTGAGGACTCTTGCAGTCAGTTCAACGGGGTCGTGGTTGTAAATGGGCACAGTCTGGAAGTGCATCATGGGTTCCCTGATGGGGAAAGCCAACCAGAAAAAGACAGCCGCTGTGCTAACTCTGCTCCAGAATTGGACTTTGGTCTGGGCCAACCTGGATGGGCCAACCAAAGGCACTTGAGTCAGTTTGACTCTCATGAAACTCTAACTACTGGTCTACCCAGCCTGGCAGGCAAGCTGGTAGATCACAATGTGCCTGGATCTCCCAGGCATTCTATAAGGTTACGCAGACCTCCACCATATTTACAAGACTTTATGCCTAAATGATTGTAGAATGTGTGAACATTCTAGGGGGGAGGGGTGTAATTTATTGGGGGTTCTGTTGTGTGCAAAGTTCATGTATATGTGCTGTTAACCGTTGCCTGTGTAACAGCTTGGGGGTTTAGCAGATGTATTTATTTATTTATTTATTTTAATCCCATTTATATCCCGCCCTTCTCCGAAGACTCAGAGCGGCTTACAATTTAAGCACAAACCAATGTGCTTAGCAATAGCCTTCATTCTATGTATATGCCTGCTTATTAGGGCTTTCGGCCCCCAAGCGGCATTATTACAAAGTCAGCTTATTGCCCCCAACAATCTGGGTCCTCATTTTATCTACCTCGGAAGGATGGAAGTCTGAGTCAACCTTGAGCCTGGTGGGATGCGAACCTGCACTAATTGCAGGCAGCTGGTGTTACTTAAGGAGGCATTAGCCAATGCTCCACCAAGGCTCTTGAGTCTCCTGCTCAGCCATTGGCTGATTTATGTGGGAACTGTAGTACTTTAAACTTATTGGCTGCCACCTAGTGGCCATCCTGATAAATAGCGGGGTGGACACACATGCAGCTCTCTTCTGTTCCAGCAGCTCAATAAAGCATGTTCCTGTTTTCACCTGCTTGTCTTGCCTCATGCTTTGAACCAACGCAATACATAACACTGGGGACAACCATAAACCCACCAATCCCATGCAACAGAAATCTAGTGTGCTAGTTCAAAGACCTAGACATGTCTATCACTTGTTTTTACAAGTAGAACTGACTCCGTGTCATCTCTAAGAAATTCCTTTCTCTCAGCTTCACTGTACTTACATCTTTCATCTTCCTCAAGTTAGATTGTTATCAAAATGGTGGGACAAGGCAGGATGGTATTTTCAAAGATGTGTCTCCTCCAGTATTTTCTGTTCTTACATTTCTGTTGCTGGATTTATTTTTGCTTTTTAATTGTATTTCAAATCTTCATTTTGTTTATATAATAACAAGACAAGTTGGGATAAGGAAAAAGTCTCAATAAATGAACAATATAATCTCCTTCCACTAAATTCCATTATCAATAAGTACAAAATTACATACTGTCTTATAGATACTAGTAGCAACTGCAAAGTGAGCCTTTTAAAAGCATTTCAACAAACAGTAGGGCCAACAGGAATAGTTACTAAAATTGGTATGGATAGCACACAACCAACCACAACAACAACCAGGGGACAGAGAGACTGATAATTTCTAGTGATGAATTTTTAACAGAACTCTAATAAATACTGTACAGGTAGGCAGACAAATCATCTCTGTAATTTTAATTTTGTGCTGGTTACAAAAATTATTGTTAAAAGCACAAGAAGATACTTAGTAGGACAATTGGCAGTGTCACGAGAGTCTAAGAAAAATGCAGCAGCTTAGCAAAGATAATGTCTTTCAGAATATCATTCCATGACAAGCACCTGATTAAAATGGATCTAGAAGAAGTATATTAAGCATTTTAAATTTTCCTAATATTTCTCATTGTGAATCTTTCATCTTTAAAAAGAACAGAGTATGAAAATTGTTGTGTAGTGAGTTCTTCGCATAGGAAAGGAGGCGAAGCAGGTGAGTTCAACAAAGCTCATGGTTTATTGCTTGCAGGATCTGAACTGAGAATTGGGCTGCAGCTTGCATCAATTTATAGCCTGGCCCCTAGATGGCAGCCAATAGGTTTAAAGCAACCCATTGCCGTCTAGGGACAGTCAATAGCAGCACTGGAGACCTGGAGTCTGTGTTGCTGGAGAGCCGTTAGCTGTTTCAGCTTACCACATGGTGTTACAACTGAGTCCAATACATAACACCACTCCCCTCTTAGATCAGACAACATCATAGCAATAATTGGCAAACAGTACAAATTACAAGACAACTTTTGTAAAACAATACAAGTTACATTACAGCATCAGTTAGTCTGAATGAATAGACTCAATTATAGCACATGAGACAGTTAACATCATAGCTCCAATACTGTTTCAGTACAGTGACAAGTTACCGTACAGGCAACATTATAGTTCCTTAATTTTACAATCAGTTAGATAAGAAGGAGGCTTGCATGCCCTTGTGGAACGCCTTGGGATTCCAGTCACTTTCTGGTCTACCAGCTTACTCATCAGGCCAGGTAGATCAATGTCCCTTGATGCACCTGAGTCAAAGGAATTAGATGCTGGCTGGCTGGCCTCTCCAGGTTGGTCCATCCCAGAGTCATACTGATCAGCAGAGTTGTCACAGCATTTGTTAAAGTCTGGTTGGCTTGCTCCTTCAGGGGATCCATGTTGCACTTTTGGACTCTCTTCCTCTATGCCCAGTTCCTCATTGCTTAAAAAGGAAGAGTCTTGAGAGTCCATGTATGGGCTGGCTTGGCTGCAAGCATGGGGACTTTGGGAGGGACTTATGATGCAGTCCTCGCTTAGTGGCCATTCTGGAAACCGTTTTCTGAGTTGATCAATGTGGCGTCTGACAACTCGCCCTCCCTCCAACTCCACTTCGTAAGAAAGGAGACCAGATGATTTGGTAATTTTACCAAATTTTACCACAGATTCCCATATCCATAGTTTCTGGCCCACACCCAATCGCCCACTTGCAGCCCCTTTGGGGGTTTTGGTTGAGAGGCTTCTGCTGCCACTCTATCTGGATGCAACCTGTCCAGTTTAGTGTTCAGTCACCTCCCCCAACGAAGTTCTGCAGGACTTTTGCCTGTAGCAGTGCAGGGTGTAGAATGTTGGCAGAGTAAAAAATCTGCCAGTCTGTGATGCCAGTCACCTGTTGATGCGTCTGAGTGATTCCTTCACGGTCCTCACCATTCTTTCAGTTTGACCATTAGAGGATGGGTGAAAAGGGGCAGATGTTGCATGTCTGATAAGATCTGCTCTTAGGAAGGCCTGAAATTCAGCAGCAGTGAATTGGGCCCCATTGTCTGAAACTAAGACATCTGGCAACCCATGTATGGCAAAGAGTTTTCTCAGCACCTGGATGATCCTAGCAGTAGTCATATTTGCAACTGGAATTACTTCCAGCCATTTGGAGTGGCTGTCCACCACTATGAGGAAGAGCTGTCCCTGAAAGGGCCCAGCGTAGTCTGTGTGAATTCTAGACCAGGGAGTGTGCGTTTCCTCCCACCTGTGAACTAGGGCATGTGGTATCTCAGGCCTAGATTGCTGGCATGTATAACAACCATGTACCTGTGCCTCAATGTCCTTGTCAAGGCCAGGCCACCAAAGGTAGCTTCTTGCTAAAGCTTTCATTCTGACAGTGCCTGGATGGCCCTCACATAAGGACTGTAAAACCCTGTCTCTCAGTGAAGAGGGGATTATGACTCTGTTTGTCCATAATATGCACCCCTTGTGGGCTGATAGCTCATGCCTTCTGACAATGTAACTCTGAAACTCAGAGCCTGGGCTTTTATCCAACCACCCTGTGTGTACCCATGAAAGAACTCTAAGTGTTCTATCTGTAGCTGTTTCTGCACCTATGTCCCCAGCATGGAGAGAAAATTCTGGCAGGTCCTGAATGGACAGAAGTCTGGCCACAGGGACTGAGTCTGGTTCTGTTAGTGGCAGTGGGAGTCTGCTGAGGCCATCAGCATGGCCCATTTCTTTACCAGGTTTGTGAACCAATTTAAAAGTGTATACAGATAAGAAAATAGACCATCTCAACATTTTTGGAGAAAGTATGTGGGGGGTTTGTTTGTCTGTTGAGAAGATTCCCAACAGTGGTTTGTGGTCTGTAAAGACCTTGAAGTCCCTGCCATATAAATAGTCATGGATTTTTTTTTTATTTCAGCAACAATGGCGTCATTACACCCAGCAGAGGACAGTGTCTTTGAATAAAATGCAATAGGAACTTGTGTTTCATTCTTTTCTAAATGACTCAAGACTGCTCTCACCCCATAAGGAGATGCATCACATGCTAAACAGCCTGGTTTAGACTCCCTAAAATGAGTTACAGTGTATTTAACTGACAACAGTGCCTTTAAGTCCTGGAAGCTTTTTTCATGAATGCTGGTCCATTTCCATGGAGCTTTCTTATCTAAGAGCCTGTGAAGAGACTCTGCTAATGCAGCCTTATTAAGCAGAAAGGCATGGTGGAAGTTGAGGAGGCCCAAGAATGCTTGTAGCTCTCCTTTGGATTTAGGACTAGGAGCCATCTTAATGGCCTTCACTTTCAATTCAGCAGGGTAAATACCATTAGCATCAATTTGAAATCCCAGAAATTCTGTTGAAGGGACCCCAATACTACATTTACCTTTTTCAGTTTGAGGCCTGCTTTGCGAAGCCTCTGTAGGACAGCCCTGAGCCTGTTGGCTAACACTTCTGTAGATTCTCCAGCAATAAGAACATCATCAAAATAAGGGCAGATGCCCTGAATGCTTTTAATTCTGCGCTCCATGATCCCCTGGAAAATGCCTGGAGCTATGCTGACTCCAAATTGTAAATGCTTAACTTTGAAAGCCCCCTGTGAGTCATGATCGTCTGAGCCTCGGCTGTGGCCTCATCAACCAGCAATTGCTGATAGGCCTGTGCTAAATCTAATTTAGCGAAAATAGTACCCCTTGCAATGAAGCTAAAATGTGGTTGACCACTGGGACAGGGTAAGCGTGTTGCTTAAGGGCTTTATTAATTGTACATTTATAGTCTGCACATATCCTAATTTCTCCATTGGCCTTAAGCGAGGTGACTATAGGAGTTTCCCACTCCCCACCATCTGGTTGTAAAATGCCCTGTTCTACAAGGTTGTCTATTTCTGAGTCAGTTTTATGTTTGAGGGCAAAGGGGACCCTTCATGGCTTAACCCTAATGGGAACTACGTTGGGGTCTAGCTTGAATGAGATAGGCAGTCCTGTGTATGTTCCTAGGGCTGAATCAGTAACGTCTGCAAAGTCCTCACAAACTGACGAAAGGTTTGCAGCTTGTGTCCAGTTGATACCAGTTATCTGAATGTCTAAAGCATCAAACCAATCGAGTGCTATGACACTCGTTCTCTGGCCCCCTACTACTATGACATATAGGTGCCCATAAAACTCCTTAAATTTTACAGCCAAGGTGGCTTCTCCCTTAACTTTGACTTGAGCATTTTGAAAATCAGTTAAATTATGTCTGAGGGCCTTAGCTTGGCCCATTTATTACTGTGTCTGCACACAAAATTGAAGGTGTCCTGGGAAATAATGGAGACAGCAGAGCCAGAGTCTAATTCCATTTTACAAGGGACTCCTTGTAGTTCTACTTGCAATTTGAGTTTAGGTTTGAGAGGGTGACGGGCCTCTGTGTGGCATACGCTTCTACGACTTCTACAAAACCCCACATTGAATGGACCCTGGGCCCTGGTACCTTTCCTGGTCAGATCTTCTGACTGGTGTTTGGGTGGTCGGTCCCTCTGGTGAGCTCTGCAGACTGCTGCGATGTGGCCTGTTTTGCCTGTTTGAAGTCTAGTGGACTTCAACTCTTTTTTGGGAAGCAGGATCCCATCCTCATTGCCAGTGTTGTGTAGTGAGTTCTTCATACAGGAAAGGAGATGAAGCAGGTGAGTTCAACAAAGCTTATGGTTTATTGCTTGCAGGATCTGAACTGAGAATTGGGCTGCAGCTTGCATCAATTTATAGCCTGGCCCCTAAGTGGCAGCCATTAGGTTTAAAGCAACCCATTGCCGCCTAGGGACAGCCAATAGCAGCACTGGAGACCTGGAGTCTGGGTTGCTGGAAAGCCGTTAACTGCTCCAGCTTACCACGTGGTGTTACAATATTTTTGTTATGTATTGGGCTGAGTGCCCAATACATAACAAAAATATTATAACTATAGTTCAAAAATATTATAACAAAAATATTATAACTATAGTTCATGCCTTGAGAAGATATTTCCATTTTATTAATTTAATTTAAACCAATAAAACTATTTATTTATTTGCCAATTTTATATGGCCTCCTAGTTCTCACACAAAATGACTCTGAGCAGCATACAATAAAAATACCAGTTAAAATATTTTATTTGTTGCTGTTGTTAGCTGCGAAGTCATGTCCGACCCATCGCGACCCTATGGACAATGTTCCTCCAGGCCTTCCTGTCCTCTATCATCTTCTGGAGTCCATTTAAGCTCACGCTTACTGCTTCAATGACTCCATCCAGCCACCTCATTCTCTGTCGTCCCCTTCAAAGGCCTCAATACTTTGGTGCTCAGCCTTTTTTATGATCCAACTTTCACTGCCATACATTGCAATTGGGAAGACCATAGGCACTTTTGTTGACAGGGTGATATCTCTGCTTTTTAGTGTGCTGTCTAGATTTGCCATGGCTTTCCTCCCGAGGAGCAAGCATCTTTCAATTTCTTGGCTACAGTCCCCATCTGCAGTGATCTTGGAGCCCAGGAAAATAAAATCTGTCACTACTTCCATTTCCTCCCCATCTATTTGCCAGGAACTGAGAGGGCCAGATGCCACGATCTTGGTTTTCTTAATGTTAAGTTTCAACCCAACTTTTGCACTCTCCTTCATCCGCAACAAAAGGCTCTTTAGTTCCTCTTCACTTTCTGCCATTAGAGTGGTATCATCTGCATATCTTAGGTTGTTGATATTTCTTCCGGCAATCTTAATTCCAGCTTTTGATTCATCTAGCCCAGCCTTTCTCATGATGTGCTCTGCATATAAGTTAAATAGGCAGGGTGACAGTATACAGCCTTGCCTTTCCCAATTTTGAACCAATCAGTGGTTCCATGTCCAATTCTCACTGTTTCTTCTTGACCCGCATATAGGTTTCTCAAGAGACAAATAAGATGGTCTGCTACTCCCATCTCTTTATTATTATTATTATTTATTAAACTTATATACCGCCCTTCTCCCGTAGGACTCAGGGCAGCTCCCAAGGTTTTTTTTAAAAAAACAATACAACAATTACAAAAATTAAAAACAATTAAAATGATTACATTAACCTTGAATAAATAAAAATCCCAATTAGAATCCAATTAAAACCCCAATTAATACTCTCAGTCCAGGCTAGAAAGCTCAAAGAGCCAGGTCTTCAGGTCCCAGCGGAATGAGCAAAGGTCAGGGTCAGTCCTAAGCTCTACAGGCAGCTGGTTCCAAAAGGCAGGGGCACCCACAGAGAAACTGGTATTAATGACATCTAGTGGTGAATTATGGCACTACAACTTATTATACCTAAAAGAAATTAGATAAGACTTTGGCTAGCCTTGGAAGCTTTCATTTTTGAAGATTATAGCTGAGAAAAGGGAACAAACTTGTTTGTGTGACAGTGATGATAAATTACTCTAAATTGCCTTGTCTGAACTATGAATACAAATACTGACTTTCAGAACTGTACTGTGGAATTATTTCCTGTAGAAGAAACATACACTATTGCCTAATATAATGGAACATTCTGAATTATAAATCTTGACTGATAAACAACCTTTAATGGTTCTTTCTTTTCTCTGGACAGAAAGGATATATTTTTCATTGGACAGAAAAAAATGAATTTTACTTATATTTGCTTAGGGGAAGTGTAAGAATGGCTAGTTGGTTGGATAATCTGGAGCTCCAATGAGAATTAACTGAAATTATCTAAACTCTTAAACAGATTTCTATAAAGACCATTTACAAAAAATAAAATAGATGTTCTATATTTAGCTCTAAATGGTAAAAAAAAATCATCTTAACATCTGTAGCCAGCAGCTTCAGTTTGAAATACCACCAAGAAAATATTGATGGAACACACAGAGAAATTCTCTCCATGTTGAAATTAATACAAGAAAAAATTGCTTTAGCTCATGATGAGATTAAAAATAACACAAAGGAGATAAAAGAACAATTTTCTAATTTAAAACTACAAACTCAGAAAATAACTACAGAGAAGGAACTAGTAGCCCAGAAAATAGAAGGAAAACTAGAGTATGCTGACACAAATATTAAGGATCTAAAGGAAGAAACTAACAGCTAGACTCAGATAAATGAAGACTTAGAAGACACAACGATAATATTGGAAATGGAAAAGACATTCTACAAACCAAGATTTCAGAACATATTGGAGGATAAGGAAGGAGAGCTGATGGAATAGAAGATAGAGCTATTAACAAAACTGTAGGGAATTGGAGAAGGAGGGAGGCTGTTTAATGAATATCAATGGTCTAATTTTTCCAAAACTACTTTAAGTAAATTGTTTCTCTTGTTTCAAATAATATACACAAAAATAGAGGAAGAATTATTTGATGATCCAAATGCACTGACTTGGAAAGTTAGTTGGCAAAGGAAGAAATCTAGAGTAAGACTGAAGAAAACAGAAGCTTTGACCTATTAGAGGTGCTGTTATATTACTAATCAGATGTTTGAATATGGTTAAGAGTAGATTGCTAGAAATAGAAGTATTATAACTAGATAGATAGGATTTGTAATCAGAATATCATATTTTGGTATGAAAAAGGAAATAAGAATATGCTAAGAAGTTTGAATAAGGGAAGCTTTTGGTTACCCAAATATAACTTGCTCTGAAATTATAAATGTTAGATGTTTTTGTGCCAGCCATGGCAGTTCCCCCAAAAGGTCATCAGATGGTAGCAAAGAGGCATCTTTGCTCCCACTGATGGGTCAGGGGTCTACGGCCCCTGCAGCCCCATTGGAGAGAGTTAATTGGTAAGGGAAGGGCTGAGGACCCCCATAAATACCTCTGCTCTGGGGCTGCCCTTACTCTGCTTGCTTGCTCTCTCTTTTGTTGCTCTCTTGTGGGAATGATCTATGAGCTCAATCCAGGCATGGATGCCTCCATGCCAGGGAACTCTTTCTCTTTATCATTAATAAAGCTTCATATGATTGCATGCCTGCATGCTGCCTTTTACTTGGAAGCTACCTTAACAAATCATCGGTCTCATGAGGCCATCTCACAAATTGGTAGCAGAGAGGATGGTTTAAGGTAACGCTTCCAAGCCAGCAGCTAGAAGCAATGATGCCTGGAGGTTCCAGCAAGAACCCATTTGAGACGGATGGCAGGAGATCCCCGATTGTGACCAGGAGTCTTCAGTCAAGGACGGCAGCCCTGCAACCAGCCCCTGACGCAAGCTTTACTCCAGGAGAGAATACAGATGATCTCTATTTCCCCAGAGGACCCAGCGGAGCATCAGGGACCCCTTCGCATGCCTCCCCACAACTGCAAGCCACAGAGGGAAGCGTGGAAGGCTTACAGTCCACCCAAGACTGCCCAGACACCAGGGAAGCGGCCAGGGACCAGGCCACCCCCAACATGGACCAGATGACTGAACGGGAATGCAGGGAGCTGCTCCGAACGCTCCTTGCAGCACAAAGGATGCCTCAAGCCTCTCCACGAGGGATGCCAGCGCAGGGGGCCTCTGGACACCGGGTAAGTCCTTCCCCAGCGCCCACGAGGCCCCCTAACATGGCACCGGCCACCCTGGGGGACCCCAAGCCCCCGGAGATTTTGGCAGGAAATTTCCTGCCAAACTGTGATCTGCAGCTTTTGGGGCCAACCGGAAGCAAGATGGTGGCCCCCAGGACACCAACATGGTTTGATAGGCCTCAGCCAAGCCTTGAGGCCCAGCAATCTGTGGCAGCCAGCCATAGTGGCACAGAAACCACCTGGTCTTCCCCACCGGAAAGCCTCAAGGCCTATGATGGCATCGAAGCCTGCCCAACCGATCCTACTGCAGCAGGATTTAAAGCAGCCATCCAGCTCCTGGTTACAGCCCTGGAGGCCAAGACAACTGAGGCCTCGACATCGGGGGTAGCCAGCCTCCCTCGCTACCCCCAGGAGCCTCCCAAAGGAGCTCTGCAGCCCCCAATCCTCTCCCTGGGGCCTAACTGCCAGGAGGCGTCCGGCCTGGAGCCTCCCAGCTGCGTCCTGCAACCCCAGAGGGCCCCCAGTGAACCCCCGGGCCCTCCAGCCTACTTTTCACCACCGCCCAGATGCCCTGCTTACCAGATGGTCTTTGGGGGGCCTCTGGATGAGGGCCCCTCCTCCAGCGCCGTCTTCAGCCGCCTCCAGGGTCTCCAGGACCAGCGATGGGCTCCTCTGGGCAATCCATGGCATCTCTGGGCCATCCCGGCCCCATCCTGCAGTCTTCGCCCCCCGGTGAGTGTTCCAGTGCTGGGGGGGCTTCAGGAGGAATCTTTGGGGCTTCTGCGGCCTTCAGCCCTTCTTCAGGCCCAAATCCCAGCCTGCAAGCCTAGGCCTGGCCCTGGCCCAGAGGCAGAGAGAGAGACATCCATTCCCTCTGCCTCCTGGGCTCAAATGAATCCTGAGCAGGCCCAGTCGGGGCCATCCAAAAATCAGAGAAAAATACCACCACCTGCCAGCAGAGGGATCCCTCTTCCATTCACCTCAATGGAGAGCTCACAGATGTATAGAACTACGCAAAGAGCTGGGGAAAATCTCTTTCATTCCCAGACCTCTGCACTCTCAAATAAATTTGAAAAACTGCATCTTGGGGGGGGGGGGAATTTCAGCAGTTGGAATAAAGAAGTACAGGTATGTCTATTAGAGCAAGGGACTCTAGAAATGGTTCTGGACCCCCCACCTCTTCCCTGGGGACCCCAAGAAGAATGGTATCATAGGAAAGCATATACCACTCTACTGAGTTCGCTGGATCCTAACTTGTACCCCAGCATTCCAGATGGGCTCACAGCTGGTGAAGTTTGGGGGTTATTGTACAATTTATTCAACAGCGACACCATCGGTTCGATCACCAGACTCACAACTGAGTTTTACACCACCAGACTGAGGTTTGGGGCTAACATGGCTGAGCACCTGGGAAAATTGAAGGCGCTCAGGGAAGAACTGATGTTCAGAGACTATCTTGTACCTGGTGCGAACATGGTCGTCATCATTCTGGCTTCCCTGGACAAAAATTGGAGCAGTTTCATTGTTTCACTGGAGGGGACAAAGAAGTAAGCCATGACTCTGTCCTACCTCACAGGGAGGCTCATTGAGGAAGACAGGAGGTGAAGAGATGCAGGAGAATATGCCAGAACCACCATACAGCGAGCCAGCAGGAGGCACCACAACTCAGAGCAGGTTAATGCTCTACGTAAGTGTTTCATCTGTGGCTCTGAGGGGCATCTGAAGAAAGACTGCCCCCATCACCAACAAGGCCCCAAGCGTGGTCCCAATCAAGGAATGGGCAAGGGGCAAGGAAGGGCGTGTGGCGGGGGCAAAGGTAGTGCCAAGGGCAATTCTGTGCATACTTGTGCTCTCACACCCACCACAAAAGCTGATAGCCCCACTGACTTATGGTTACTGGACTCTGGAGCTTCATCTCACATTACCAATATGAAACAAGGGTTTAAAAGGTTAAAGAAAATTAACTCCTCTGTCAAGGTGGCCAATGGTGATAAGGCTTTGGTTGTTGGGGAGGGCACTGTCTCTGTACCCGGACTAGGAAATGTTGAAGGGGTACTGCATGCTCCTCCATTGCCAACAATCTGTTAAGCATATCAAATTATGTGACGATGACAAGGTGGAAGTTTTATTTCGCAAAGGGGGAGGTCATGTCACCTGGAACCAGAGGGTCATTGGAAGTATTGTCATCATAAATGGTTTGCCATACTTCTCCTCTGAGAACCCAGCCACAGAGGACAGTCTGCCGGGTGCCACCTCAGAAGGGGCCTGCGCACGGAAAGAGAGAAAGCCCCCACGGCCAGCCCCAAGGCTGTCTAAGGAGCGCAAGGCCGAAGCGATTGCACCCAAACCACCTCAGCCAGCCCCACGGCTTTCCAAGGGCAGTGTGGACAAGAAACCCGAACCTCAGCAGGCACCTAAAGCACCGCTCAAGGCAACCAGAGCCAAGACGGTATCAGTGGGGAAGCCGCTCCACGATAAGTGTGCCCATCTCTTACACCGAAGATTAGGTCATGCGAGCTTTCCTGTGGTTAAAAAGATGGGAGAGTTTGCTGACGGAGTCCAGCTCAAGGATTGTGAGGTGTTCCTGGACTGTGCCATCTGTAAGAGGGCAAAGAGGAAGGCGGCCCCCATCCCTAAGGTGTCACTGCGTAAGACCCAATACCTGTACCAACTAGTACATGTTGATTTGGTTGGGCCATTCACACCATCCCTAGGGAAAAGACAGTATTTTCTCACTGCCGTTGACGATTTTTCATGGTACGGCCACGTGTATACCCTCACAGAAAAATCTGAAGCCTTTGATGCCATATGATCACTGTACAACTTTGTAGAGACCCAGTATAAGACCAAGATCACACAACTGCAGAGTGACCGCGGAACTGAGTTCATGTCCCGAAAATTCCAGGACTGGGTAAGGCGTAAGGGCATCCGCCATTTTCTTACAGCGCCCTTCACTCCTGCTCAGAACGGCGTAGCTGAGAAAAGAAATGCAATCCTGCAAACTATGGTCCGTAGTCATCTTGGTTGCCTTTAAAGAGCCTTGGTGGAGCAGTGGGCTAATGCCTCCTTAAGTAACACCAGCTGCCTGCAATTAGTGCAGGTTCGAGTCCCACCAGGTTCAAGGTTGACTCAGCCTTCCATCCTTCCGAGGTAGGTAAAATGAGGACCCAGATTGTTGGGGGCAATAAGCTGACTTTGTTATAATGCCGCTTGGGGTATGTGTGAAAGCCCTAACAAGCAGGGATATACATAGAATGAAGGCTACTGCTAAGCTTGTAAGCCGCCCTGAGTCTTCGGAGAAGGGCGGGATATAAATGTAATAAAAAATAAAATAAATAAATAAAATAAATAAAGGGCCAGTTGCATGTAAGACTATTGTATCATATTAGTTCAGAAGTGTACTATGTCTAAGAAGTGGAGTAAAAAGGATTAAAATTTCAAATATGAACAAATAAATTATTTATTTCAAATAAATCTGCAAAAACAAATTTAAAACAAAGAAAAAACACAAGCTTTTTAGTTCTCACACCATTTTGTCTGAACTGAATGTTTGGCATCCTTTCTTGGCCACAAGTTCATCCAAGTTTGGAGTTAGGTTTTGAGCTGTGGATACTCTCAGGATAGAGTGGAGGTGTGCATCCATAAGGAGACTTCTGTATGCACTTTTGTTTGCCCTCATCACAGAGAAAAGTTGCTCACACAGGTATGTACTCCTAAACATTTGAGCAGCTTGTAGGTGGAGTTGGCGCATTGTTTCAGGGATGAGCCTGGTGAATTGTGCGGGTCCTACAGAATCATACTTTCCCTTAAGTGTGCTTTTACATTGGAGTTCTATCAGCTCCATCTGGATGTTTACAGGTGTTTTCTCCACTTCGACTGAAAATGGATTACTGAGCAGTCCAAAACTGAATTTATGTCTTTTAAAATCAACAAAACAACGTGTAAACTCCATCTGAAGTGTGCTCAGTTTATCAACAAACTGAACACTTGAGAACACAGTGGTGGAAACTTGTTTTTTTATTGTTTGGCAATTGGGAAAGTGACTCAAGTTTCCTTGCTGCATCAGAGTCTCCCACAGTCGCAGATTTACTTGAAAGGCTTTCACTGCATCATACATGTCTGTGATCACACAGTACTGTCCTTGAATCTGAAGGTTTAGTACACTGAGATAATTAGTAATATCACACAGAAAAGCTAATTCACATAGCCACTTTTTATCCCACAATAGGGATAGGAGTCTTTTCCTTTACTTTCAAAAAACTGACAGATTTCCATATGCAATTCAAAAAATCTATTGAGCACTTTTCCTTGACTTAGCCATTGCACCTCTGTGTGATAAGGCAGGTCACCAAGTTCAGAATTTATTTCTTCAAGAAAAGACTTAAATTGATGGTGATGTAAACCTTTAGCTCTTGTAAAGTTAACTGTGTTAGTGTGTATTACATATTCCATTTTCAGGGCTTTGTTGCATAGTGTTTTCTAATGTATGATGCAGTGATATGCTGTCAGCTCACCTTTGTAATTCTCGCTCTTCATCTTCTCTTGCATCCTTCCTACTAATCCACTGTTTTCCCCACACATTGAAGGTGCTCCATCTGTTGTGAGTCCTATAAGTTTGTCCCAGGGCAGTTTCATGTCATTTATACTTTTGGATACTGATTCAAATATGTCTTTTCCTGTGGTAATGCCATGCATTGATTTTATATCCAAAAGTTCCTCCATAATGCATAAACTTGAGTATACTCCACAGATGAAGATTGTCAGCTGTGCCAGGTCAGAGACATCAGTGCTCTCATTCACAGCAAGGGGACAAGCAATGAATTCTTTACCCTTTTCAACCAATTTTCCTTGTAAATCAGTGGGAAGCTCACATATCCAATCAACAACAGTATTTCTGCTTTGGCTTACATTCAAAAACGCTTGCTTTTGGTCTGGACACAAAACTTCACACACTTGAATTATGTTGTTGTTGTTGTTAACTGCGAAGTCATGTCCGACCCATCGCGACCCTATGGACAACATTCCTCCAGGCCTTCCTGTCCTCTACCATCTTCTGGAGTCCATCTAAGCTCACGCCTACTACTTCAGTGACTCCATCCAGCCACCTCATTCTCTGTCGTCCCCTTCTTCTATTGCCCTCGATCTTTCCCAGCATTAGGCTCTTCTTCAGTGAGTCCTTCTTTCTCATTAGGTGGCCAAAGTATTTGAGTTTTAGCTTCAGGATCTGGCCTTCTAAAGAGCAATCAGGATTGATCTCCTCTAGGACAGACCGGTTTGATCGCCTTGCAGTCCAAGGGACTTGCAGGAGTCTTCTCCAGCACCAGAGTTCAAAGGCCTCAATTCTTTGGCGCTCAGCCTTTTTTATGATCCAACTTTCACTGCCATACATTGCAACTGGGAAGACCATAGCCTTGACTATACGTACGTTTGTTGACAGGGTGATGTCTCTGCTTTTTAGTGTGCTGTCTAGATTTGCCATGGCTTTCCTCCCGAGGAGCAAGCATCTTTCAATTTCTTGGCTACAGTCCCCATCTGCAGTGATCTTGGAGACCAGGAAAATAAAATCTGTCACTACCTCCATTTCTTCCCCATCTATTTGCCAGGAATTGAGAGGGCCAGATGCCATGATCTTGGTTTTCTTAATGTTAAGTTTCAACCCAAGTTTTGCACTCTCCTTCTTCACCCGCAACAAGAGACTCTTTAGTTCTTCTTCACTTTCTGCCATTAGAGTGGTATCATCCGCGTATCTAAGGTTGTTGATATGTCTTCTGGCAATCTTAATTCCAGCTTTTGATTCATCTAGCCCAGCCTTTCTCATGATGTGCTCTGCATATAAGCTAAATAGGCAGGGCGACAGTATACAGCCTTGCCGGACTCCTTTCCCA
>JAKJMR010016912.1:107847-130826 GCA_024449315.1 Daboia siamensis
TCCTCTGCCTCTTCGAAATCCTGCCTGTACTTCTGGTAGTTCTTGATCCACATACTGCTGGAGTCTAGCTTGTAGGATTTTAAGCATAACTTTACTAGCATGAGAAATGAGTGCAATGGTGCGATAGTTTGAACATTCTTTGGCACTGCCTTTCTTTGGAATTGGAATGTAAACTGATCTTTTCCAATCCTGTGGCCACTGTTGAGTTTTCCAAATTTGCTGGCAAATTGAGTGTAGCACTTTTACTGCATCGTCTTTTAAGATTTTGAATAGCTCAGCTGGAATACTGTCACCTCCACTAGCTTTGTTGTTGCTCAGTTTTTCTAAGGCCCACTTCACTTCACATTCTAGGATGTCTGGCTCGAGGTCAGTGACCACCTCACTGTGATTATCAGGGACGTTAAGCTCATTCTTGTATAGTTCTTCTGTGTAATTTTGCCACCTCTTCTTAATCTCTTCTGCCTCTGTTAGGTCCCTTCCATTTTGGTCCTTTATCATGCCCAGTTTTGCATGAAACGTTCCCTTCATTTCTCCAATTTTCTTGAAAAGAACTCTGGTCCTCCCTATTCTATTGTTTTCTTCTATTTCTTTGCACTGTTCATTTAAGAAGGCATTCTTATCTCTTCTAGCTATTCTCTGGAATTCTGCATTCAATTGGGCATATCTTTCTTTTTCTCCCTTGCCTTTCGCTTCCCTCCTCAGCTATTTGCAAAGCTTCCTCAGACAGCCATTTTGCTTTCTTGCATTTCTTTTTCTTTGGGATGGTTTTGGTTGCTACCTGTTGTACAATGTTGCGAACCTCTGTCCATAGTTCTTCAGGCACTCTGTCTATCAGATCTAATTCCTTAAATCTATTTGTCACCTCTACTGTATATTCAACAGGGATATGATTTAATTCATACCTGAGTGGCCTAGTGCTTTTCCTTACTTTCTTCAGTTTAAGCCTAAACTTTGCAAGGAGAAGCTCATGGTCTGAGCCACAGTCAGCTCCTGGTCTTGTTTTTACTGACTGTATAGAGCTTCTCCATCTTTGGCTGCAGAGCATATAGTCAATTTGATTTCTGTGTTCACCATCTGGTGATGTCCATGTGTACAGCCGTCTCTTGGGTTGTTGGAAAAGAGTGTTTGCTATCACCATCGTATTCTCTTGACAGAATTCTATCAGCCTATGCCCTGCTTCATTTTGCACTCTAAGGCCAAACTTGCCTGTTATTTTGGTTATCTTTTGGTTTCCTACTTTAGCATTCCAATCCCCCATGATAATAAGAACATCATTTTTTGGTGTTAGTTCTATAAGGTGCTGTAGGGCTTCATAGAACCGGTCAATTTCATCCTCTTCAGCACTGGTGGTTGGGGTATAGACTTGGACTACTGTGATATTGAATGGTTTGCCTTGTATTCGAACTGAGATCATTCTGTCATTTTGAGGATTGTATCCCAGTATTGCTTTTCCTACTCTTTTATTGACTATGAAGGCTACTCCATTTCTTCTGAGGGATTCTTGCCCACAGTAGTATACCTGATGGTCATCTGAATTAAATTCACCCATTCCTGTCCATTTTAGTTCGCTGATACCTAAGATGTCGATGTTTAGTCTTGTCATCTTTCCTTTCACCATCAGACACATCCACAGCTGAGCGTCCTTTCGGCTTTGGCCCAGTCGCTTCACTCTTTCTGGCGCTACTAGTACTAGCCCTCTGCTCTTCCCCAGTAGCATATTGGACGCCTTCCGACCTGAGGGGCTCATCTTCCAGCGTCATATCGTTTTGCCTTTTGGTACTGTCCATAGGGTTTTCATGGCAAAGATACTGGAGTGGGTTGCCATTTCCTTCGCTAGTGGATCACATTTTGTCAGAACTCTCGGCTATGACCTGTCCGTCTTGGGTGGCCCTGCATGGCATAGCTCATAGCTTCATTGAATTATGCAAGCCCCTTTGCCACGACAAGGCAGTAATCCATGAAGGGGCACTTGAATTATGCAACGCTTCAAAAACTCCCCCTCTGTAAATGGCTGGGCTGATTTAGCTATCTCTTCTGCCACTATAAAACTAGCTTTCACAACAGCTTCACTTTGTGATTTTGCCTTTGTGAACATATGTTGCTGTGACATCAGGCTCTTTTTCAAGCCTTCCACCTTCTGTACCTTCTGCTCCATGTTCAGGTTTTTGTACTTGTCTTGATGTTTCATTTCATAGTGCCGTCTCAAGTTATATTCTTTAAATACAGCCACAATAGCTCCAAAAGCAAGGCAAACAGCCTTTTCTTCAATGTCAACAAACAGGTACTCTGCCTCCCACCTCTTTTGAAAGCATCTTTTTTCAAAGTCCATTTTCTGTTTGGCCATTTTTTGGGATTTAAATATCAGCACATAGGTCTTCTTCCCTGCAGATGTATATATGGAGGATGAGCCTGGACAGAAAGCTCAAAGTCCCAGGTGCTGCATGAAGCAAGCAGTTGTAAGCATGCTAGGTATCCACTCTGATGGCTCAGTGAATCCAGATGTTTTGAGCAGCTTTAGCAACATCACAGCATCTATGGAGAGAACGTAAGTGACTGCAGCCCTCTTTGATACAACTGAAATTAAATATTTTACACAGGAGAGATCCTGTATGGATGGAGGAAAAAAATCAATCCACCATCACTCCAAAGCTGGTCTAGCAACCACAAGGGCTCCTTAGCTACCTTCATTTCTGATCAGATTCTGATATTTTCAGGGCTGCCTTTTAGTCTCTGATTGTAGGGCAAAAAAATCAAGACCACATCCAGTTTTCCCAAATAGAAAACAAGCAACTACCTGCTCCATCTTTTTCCAACAACTGTCCTACAGGTGAAACTCGAAAAATTAGAATATCATGTAAAAGTTCATTTATTTCAGTAATACAACGTAAAAGGGGAAACTAATATATGAAATCCCCTTCATGGATTACTGCCTTGTCATGGCGAAGGGGCTTGCATAATTCAATGAAGCTATGAGCTATGCCATGCAGGGCCACTGAAGATGGAAAGGTCATAGCAGAGAGTTCTGACAAAACGTGATCTACTGGAGAAGGAAATGGCAACCCACTCCAGTATTTTTGTCATGAAAACCCTATGGACAGTACCAAAAGGCAAAACAATATGACGCTGGAAGATGAGCCCCTCAGGTCGGAAGGCATCCAATATGCTACTGGGGAAGAGCAGAGGGCTAGTAATAGTAGCACCAAAAAGAATGAAGTGACTGGGCCAAAGCCGAAAGGACGCTCACCTGTGGATGTGTCTGTTAGATGTTTTTGTGCCAGCCATGGCAGTTCCCCAAAAAGGTCATCAGATGGGAGCAAAGAGGCATCTTTGCTCCCACTGGTAGGTCAGGGGTCTCCGGCCCCTGCAGCCCCATTGGAGAGAGTTAATGGTCCTCCAGCCCCCTCACTCTCATTGGTAAGGGAGGGGCTGGGGACCCCCATAAAAACCTCTGCTCAGGGGCTGCTCTCTCTCGTTGCTTTCTTCTTCAAGCTCCCTCTGGGAATGATCAATGAGCTCAATCCAGGCATGGATGCCTCCATGCCAGGGAACTCTTTCTCTTTACTCTATCTTTAAATAAAGCTTCATCTGATCGCATCCCTGGGTGCTGCCTTTTTCTTGGAAGCACCTCAACGAACCATCGGTCTCGTGAGGCCATCACACAGTGTCTGGTGGTGAAAGGAAAGTCCAATGATAGGAACCTGGAATGTAAGATCCATGAATCAAGGAAAACTGGAGGTGGTCAAACAAGAGATGACAAGACTGAACATCGACATCTTAGCTATCTGTGAACTAAAATGGACATCAATGGGTGAATTTAATTCAGATGACCATCAGGTATTCTACGGCAGGCAAGAATCCCTCGGAAGAAATGGAGCAGCCTTCATAGTCAATAAAAGAGTAGGAAAAGCAATACTGGGATACAATCCTCAAAATGACAGAATGATCTCAGTTCGAATCCAAGGCAAACCATTCAATATCACAGTAGTCCAAGTCTATGCCACAACCACCAGTGCTGAAGAGGATGAAATTGACCGATTCTATCAAGCCCTACAGCACCTTATAGAACTAACACCAAAAAATGAAGTCCTTATCATCATGGGGGATTGGAATGCTAAAGTAGGAAACCAAAAGATAACCAAAATAACAGGCAAGTTTGGCCTTGGAGCAGGGCACAGGCTGGTAGAATTTTGTCAAGAGAATACGATGGTCATAGCAAACACTCTTTTCCAACAACCCAAGAGACGGCTCTACACATGGACATCACCAGATGGTCAACACAGAAATCAGATTGACTATGTGTGCTGCAGCCAAAGATGTAGAAGTTCTATACAATCAGTAAAAACAAGACCAGGAGCTGACTGTGGCTCAGACCATGAGCTTCTCATTGCAAAGTTTAGGCTTAAACTCAAGAAAGTAGGGAAAAGCACTAGGCCACACAGTTATAAATTAAATCATATCCCCATTGAATATACAGTAGAGGTGACAAATAGATTTAAGGAATTAGATCTGATAGACAGAGTGCCTGAAGAACTATGGACAGAGGTTCGCGACATTGTACAACAGGTAGCAACCAAAACCAACCAAAAGAAAAAGAAATGTAAGAAAGGAAAATGGCTGTCTGAGGAAGCTTTGCAAATAGCTGAGGAAAGGAGGGAAGCGAAAGGGAAAGGAGAAAAAGAAAGATACACCCAATTGAATGCAGAATTCCAGAGAATAGCTAGAAGAGATAAGAATGCCTTCTTAAATGAACAGTGCAAAGAAATAGAAGAAAACAATAGAATAGGGAGGACCAGAGATCTTTTCAAGAAAATTGGAGAAATGAAGGGAACGTTTCATGCAAAACTGGGCATGATAAAGGACCAAAATGGCAGGGACTTAACAGAGGCAGAAGAGATTAAGAAGAGGTGGCAAATTTACACAGAACAACTGTACAAGAATGAGCTTAATGTCCCTGATAATCACAATGAGGTGGTCACTGACCCCAAGCCAGACATCCTAGAATGTGAAGTGGGCCTTAGAAAAGCTGAGCAACAACAAAGTAGTGGAGGTGACAGTATTTCAGCTGAGCTATTCAAAATCTTAAAAGATGATGCAGTAAAAGTGCTACACTCAATTTGCCAGCAAATTTGGAAAACTCAACAGTGGCCACAGGATTGGAAAAGATCAGTTTACATTCCAATTCTAAAGAAAGGCAGTGCCAAACAATATTCAAACTATCGCAGCATTGCACTCATTTCTCATGCTAGTAAAGTTATGCTTAAAATCCTACAAGCTAGACTCCAGCAGTATGTGGATCAAGAACTACCAGAAGTACAGGCAGGATTTCGAAGAGGTAATTAATAAAAGTTTAATAAAAGTTGGGACTCCTGGTATTCATGGTTACAAAATAGAATATTTAACTTCAATGGGGGAAATACCAGATGATTATGTATTATTATTTGAGGTATAGAATCTGGAGATATATACAATTATAGATTTCTAATATTTGGTAATTAAAGGTTACTTAGCCTGGGATGTACGAGAAAAAGAAAATTAGGGGTAGTATTACATTCCCCGGTCTTGTTTAATGTTGTTGTTTTTGTTTTTTGGTGTATAGGGTGTTTTAGTGTTTTTCTATTTGACGCACTTTTCAGTACTTTGTAATAATGTTCTTGTTGTTTTTATTTAAAACTTGTTTAATAAAGTATATTAAAAAAAAGAGAACTACCAGAAGTACAGGCAGGATTTCGAAGAGGCAGAGGAACTAGAGATCAAATTGCCAACATACACTGGATCATGGAGAAAGCTAGAGTGTTCCAGAAAAAACATCTACTTCTGCTTGCTAAAGCCTTTGATTGTGTGGATCGTAACAAACTATTGCAAGTTCTTAAAGAGATGGGCGTACCAGACCATCTTATTTGTCTCTTGAGAAACCTATATGCGGGCCAAGAAGCAAGAGTGAGAACTGGACATGGAACCACTGATTGGTTCAAAATTGGGAAAGGAGTCCGGCAAGGCTGTATACTGTCACCTTGCCTATTTAACTTATATGCAGAGCACATCATGAGAAAGGCAGGGCTAGATGAATCAAAAGTTGGAATTAAGATTGCCGGAAGAAACATCAATAACCTAAGATATGCAAATGATACCACTCTAATGGCAGAAAGTGAAGAGGAACTAAAGAGCCTCTTGTTGCGAGTGAAGAAGGAGAGTGCAAAACTTGGGTTGAAACTAAACATTAAGAAAACCAAGATCATGGCATCTGGCCCTCTCAATTCCTGGCAAATAGATGGGAAAGAAATGGAGGTAGTGACAGATTTTATTTTCCTGGGCTCCAAGATCACTGCAGATGGGGACAGTAGCCAAGAAATTAAAAGACCCTTGCTCCTTGGGAGGAAAGCCATGACAAATCTATACAGCACACTAAAAAGCAGAGACATCACCCTGTCAACAAAAGTGCATATAGTCAAAACTATGGTCTTTCCAGTTGCAACGTATGGCAGTGAAAGTTGGATCATAAAAAAGGCTGAGCACCAAAGAATTGAGGCCTTTGAACTATGGTGCTGGAGAAGACTCCTGCGAGTCCCTTGGACTGCAAGGTGATCAAACCGGTCAGTCCTAGAGGAGATCAACCCTGACTGCTCTTTAGAAAGCCAGATCCTGAAGCTAAAACTCAAATACTTTGGCCACCTAATGAGAAGGAAGAACTCACTGGAGAAGAGCCTAATGCTGGGAAAGATTGAGGGCAATAGAAGAAGGGGACGACAGAGAATGAGGTGGCTGGATGGAGTCACTGAAGCAGTAGGTGTGAGCTTAAATCGACTCCAGAAGATGATAGAGGAGAGGAAGGCCGGGAGGAATGGGTTGGACATGACTTCACAGCTAACAACAACAACAATATATGAGATAGACTCATTACATGCAAAGCAAGATAGTACAAGCTGTGATTTGTCTTAATTGTGATGATTATGGCGTACAGTTCATGAAAACCCCAAATCTCAGAAAATTAGAATATTACATACAATCAATAAAACAAGGAGTGTACATAGAACAATATCGGACCTCTGAAAAGTATAAGCATGCATATGTATTCAGTACTTGGTTTGGGCCCCTTTTGCTGCAATTACTGCCTCAATGTGGTGTGGCATGGAAACTATCAGCCTGTGGCACTGCTGAGGTGTTATGGAAGACCAGGATGCTTCAATAGTGGACTTCAGCTCTTCTGCATTGTTCGGTGTCATGTCTCTCATCTTTCTCTTGGCAATGCCCCATAGATTCTCTATGGGGTTCAGGTCAGGCGAGTTTGCTGGCCAATCAAGCACAGTAATCCCATGGTCATTGAACCAGGTTTTGGTGCTTTTGGAAGTGTGGGCAGGTGCCATGTTCTGCTGGAAAATGGAGTCAGCATCCCCATAAAGCTCGTCTGCATAAGGAAGCATGAAGCGCTCCAAAATCTCCTGGTAGATAGTTGCATTGACCCTGGACTTAATGGACCAACACCAGCAGATGACATGGCTCCCCAAATCAACACAGACTGTGGAAACTTCACACTGGACTTCAAGCATCTTGCAGTGTGTGCCTCTCCATTCTTCCTCCAGACTCTGGGTCCTTGGTTTCCAAATGAGATGCAAAAGTTGCTCTCATCAGAAAAGAGGATTTTGGGCCACTGAGCAACAGACCAGGTCTGTTTTTCTTTAGCCCAGATAAGATGCTTCTGACGTTGTTTGTTGTTCAGGAGCAGCTTGACAAGAGGAATACGACATTTGAAGCCCATGTCCAGGATCCGTCTGTGTGTGGTGGCTCTTGATGCACTTCAGCCTTAGTCCACTCCTTGTGAAAGTCCCCAAAACTTTTGAATGGCCTTTTCCTGACAATCGTCTCCAGGCTGTGGTCATCCCTGTTCCTTGTGCACCTTTTTCTTCCATATTTTCCCCTTCCACATAACTTTCTATTAATGTGCTTTCATACAGCACTTTGGGAACATTCAACTTCTTTTGCAATTACCTTTTGACGCTTTCCCTCCTTATGGAGGGTGTCAGTGATGGTTTTCTGCACAACTGTCAGGTCAACAGTCTTCCCCATGATTGTGATTCCTGCTGAACCAGACTGAGAAACCATTTAAAGGCTCAGGAACCCATTGCAGGTGTTATGGCTTAATTAGCTGATTAGAGTGGGACACTTTGAGCCTAGAATATTGCACCTTTTCACAATATTCTAATTTACTGAGATTGTGGATTTGGGGTTTTCATGAGCAGTAAACCATAATCATCCCAATTATGACAGATCACGGCTTGAACTATCTTGCTTTGCATGTAATGAGTATCTCATATATTAGTTTCCCATTTTAAGTTGCATTACTGAAATAAATGAACTTTTGCACAATATTCTAATTTTTCGAGTTTCACCTGTATATCCACAAAGCCAGAAATAGAGCTCAAAATCCCTGAAATATCCACCCAAAATTTAGCTTTTGCAAGCAATGCTGGTTAGATGCCTCAGGGACTGTGGGTCTGTTCTTTGGGGGAGACCCAAAGCATCCCTCCATTGACTTCCATGAATTTTCCACAAAGCCTCAGAGCGTAATGTAGTTTGGGGACCCAGGGGGCAAGGGGATGGGGCTCATGGAGGAGGATGCCCATCAAGTGTTGGGTGCTTGTTGTTTAACATGTGTGGTGTGCAAATGAAGGGGTTTTTTGGGCTCTGGGTAGTGTCTCCTGTACCACCCAAGCTGGACCATAGAGCAAGGACTTCTCCTTTGTACTTTCAGTTCAGATCTTTGCTAGTGGGGAATTCTGGGAGTTGAAGTCTGGCCATCTTAAAGTTACAAAGATTGAGAGAGATGGGGCTCAATTGTTTTATGTTTGCTGGATTTTCAGTTTGTGGGGATGCTTCCCAGGATGAGATGGCCTTGGAGCACCCCTCCGTGTCTCCTGCCTGCACGTCCTCCCCTCTCTTCATAGTTGGCAGCATGCAAGGGGTTAAGGGGCTGATGTTGCCAGTTCCTGGGCTCTGCCAGACTGGCCATTTGGTGAGGCTTAACTGTCTTCAGAGCAGGGAGCAGCTGAGACTTTCCCTTGCGCAGCGGTGAATGCCAAAGCCTTGACTACAAGAGGGACCCTCGCTATTCCTCTGAGACAATGCAAAGGACCCCCAGATGGTGGCACAGGCTGCCTGGAGCATACACCTGCAGCCTAGCCCAGCCTAGCTCTGTTTCCCTGAAGAGGCACACAGCCATACTTACTTTTTCCTCGATACTGCTGCCAGTGCCACTGCGGGGTGACAAGGTTGTTGCCAGAGGCAACACGTGGCAGGGGTGGCTTGGCTGCAGGCTCCAGGTACACAAATGCATTACAGGTGGGGTGGGCTGAGCACAGCTAATGGGACACCCAGCAGCCTGTGATGGCATCTTCCTGCAGGCTGGAGGCCTTCCTGGGTTAGAGAAGAGCAGAAAGGCAATGAGGTTGTTGCCAGAGGCGGCACATGGCAAGGGGTGGCTTGGCTGCAGGCCCCAGGTGCAAAAATGTGCTATAGGTGGCGTGGGCTGAGCATGACTTATCATATGTCCAGCGGGCTGTGATGGCAACTTCACCTCTGGGCTCATGACCTTCCCAGGCTGGAGGAGGGTGAAGGGGTGGTGGAATTCCTCCACCTACTGCTGCTGCTGCTGCTGCTGTTGCTGATGGGTGGAATAACCTGGCTGCTGGGCCCCGAGGTGTGAGAATGTGTGGCAGGGGCCAAGCATGGCTTATTGGATGTCCCTGGCCATCGCTGCTGGCCAATGAGCTGCAGCTGTTGCTGGGCTCCACCAGCCCATGTGCACTTGCCTACTCCTGTGCTCATTTCCAGGACAGGTGTCTGGGCGACATCCAATCACATGGTGGGCCATTTTTGGCCCACGGACCTAGTATTTGACATGTCTTAGCTAAAGAGTCCATTTTTAGTCTCAGTTCAAAATCCTTATTGTCTCATAGATGACATTGTTCTGCTTTTGTCTTATGGTCAAGCCTAAGACAGCCAGCACAGACACAGAGTCAAAACGTGTGTCAAATAATAGCCCATATTTTTATGGGTCTCCATAAATTGCCACCATTATCATTGTGCTTGCACTTTGCTTTCAGCTGCTATTGCAGCATTTCCTGTTCTACCAACCATGGAAGTCTGTCACTTTTCTGATATCAGAAATATTATCCCTGCTTTTTATTCAGAAGAATGGGTTCTGTTTGAAGCAAAGCGTTGTTCACTCTGCTGCTAGTTTGCCATGATGGCAATTTAAAGGTAAGGTTAAATATAAAACAGAAGCAAGTATAAACAATGTTCTTTTGTTTCTCTCAAATAGCAACAACAATGCAAACATTGATTAAGGTCATTCTAAATAGTTATTCTGAGAAGAAGTCCCTTCTTCAGATTTTTTGTTTGGTATGATCTGCACTGACTCTGCAGTTGCAGGAGCAAAAAGAAAAGTTTTAAAAGGAAGAAACTTAGCACAACGTTTTATGTAATGTGATCACTACTTTCTTCTACTTTTATTCTGACAAATGGAACAAGATTATCTTCTTCCACCAAAATGCACTGGCAGAGATTTCTGCCTTCTATTCCACTCCCATTGTGGGATCCAAGCTATATAATTTGGAAATGATTTGGTTGGATAAACCTGCCCATCAGTGATCTCATCTCTAACTATAATATACTATTATGTCTTGTTCTGTTTCATTTTATTTTAATGTTTTAATTTTTAAAATACTTATCTGTAAAAGATTGATAGTTGTGCTGGTTTGCTATGGATTAGCTCTTCAGCCTTGTTCTGGCCTCTTTGCATACCTCTCAAGTCATTTCAATTGCACAAAAGACCAAGACCCCTGTTTCCACATCAACTTTTAAAAATTATTTTTAAATGGTCAAGTGGTCCTAATAAGTGCAAATGTCAGGGCCCACTTCAAAATCTCATCCTAAGAAAGCATAACTCATGGAAGCAGTTTCTTCCAAAAGGAACTTTTATTAGGAGAAGCTGATAACAGGCATAATAGACAGGATTGGAGGTTTTCCCACTCAGATCAATAGGTTAAAAGAGTCCCAAGCAAACTCCACCCCAACAGTTCATCCAGTCAGTTCAAATAAGCCAATCCCCAGATGTTAAATCCATTGTGGGAAAGAGCTGATAACACCAGTCTGTCTTAGGCTTGTAACAGTGTTTGTTGGATCTTCCCTTCCAAAACAGGAGATAAGCCAGATGCCCGGAGGTCATTCCTTTCTCCCAACTTTCGAGCTGACAACAAAGAGCATGTATGCAGAGACAGTGAAAGAGTTACACTGTAGTGATAGAGAAAAACAAAGAGGCAGCCTGCAGCATCTTCCCCCCTGCCTTCCAGGAGTATGCCAGAACCCAGAAGGTTAGAAATAATAGAATTAGAAAAGAGCCCCTTAAACAATATGGGTTCTGACATCCTACTCTCCTTAAAAAAAGAGAGATCCACCTGTGGGAAAATAGAGACAAATAAAGATATAGGTTAGTTTAGTTTGTTTGGGTATTTTGTGTGCAGTTTAGGGGCTTTAATATGGCGTTTGTGGACCCACTCATTTTGGGAGGACGCAAGTAGAGCCATGGTATTTTCTGGAATCTAAGATTTCTTTAATTTTTAAATGTTGTTCCCCTTCTACCAAAATGGGAGAGGAGCAACAGCTGGTCTTAATAGTGACTGTTGCTCATGTTTTAGAAGGCTGCAGTGGAAAATTGGATGAATTTGTCTGAGGAACTTTAAGAGTTCTAACTCTACCATGACAGAGTTTATGATTCTGACAATGGGGGATCGTCCTACATATTTGGGTCCCAGTTTCTTGGAGGGTTGTAAGGATTTCAGATATTTGGTAGATAGGTAAACCTTCTCCCCTACACTAAACAGTTTTGACTCAACTCTCTTTTTATCTGCTTGTGTTTTATATGCTTGAGGAGTCTCATGCAAGGCTTTACTGATTACTGACCAGGTATTCTTTAGTTGTGCAATCCACTCTTTTAACGAAGGGATTGCAGGGTCTGTTGGAAGGAGTTCAGGCATTGGGTTGAAACTCTGTCCAATGGCTGCTTGGAAAGAAGTGTAGTCCATGCTGAAATGGATGGCGCTGTTGTAAGCAACTTCTACAAATGGAAGCAGGTCAGTCCAGTTGTCTTGCTGGTAATTAATAAAGCATTTTAAATATTGTTCCAGTACTGACTTCGACCGTTCAGTCCCACCATTCATTTGTGGATGATGACTGGATGACAGTCCCTGGGTGGTGCCTAACAGGCTTAGGAATGCTTTTCAGAAGTCCAATGTGAATTGTACTCCTCTATCAGATATGATCCATTGAGAGGCTCCATGAAGTCGATATATGTGCTGAACAAACAGTTTCGTGAGTGTTTTTGCATTAAGAATCTTTGCACAGCAAATAAAATGTACTTGTTTGGAGAATACGTCTGTTACAACCCAGATGTGTTTCCGCTACTCTTGGGTAATTTCACAATAGAATCCATGGAGATCTTCTTCCAGGGTGTTGAGTGGGTTGCTACTGTTTGCAGTAATCCAGGTGACTTCCCTTGTAGTCTCTTTGCTGAGGCACAAATTGGACAGCTGGCCATGTAGCTTTCTTTTTCCCCCCCCCCCAAATTTTTTATTTTTATTTTTTCCAACTCTCCCCCATACATATCAACAAATATTCCATAATATTTCGTCAAGTATTAACATACATTCTTTTCACATTCTTATCTATCAGATACTTTTAAAAAAAATAAATACATACACATAAATTTTGGTGTTGCTCATCCATTTCCCCTTTCACTGTATCAACACTCTTTTTCTCTCTTCCCTCTTCTCTACCTTCTTTCTCCCTTTCTTCTCTTTCTTCCCTACTTCCCTCTTCTTCCTCTCTTCTTTCCTTCACTACTTCCCTCACATTTCTCCTCATTTCTCCTCCTTTTCTCCTCCAACCTTCCTACTTCCTTCCCCCCTCCTTTACTCTCTTCTTTCTCTCCTCTCTTTTCTTCCCTCTCATTCCTCTTCAGATACAATTCAGGGGTAATGTCCAAGCAACTCCTCTCCCTAAATTTTCAATATCTGTATTAAATATAATAAGATTAATTTTCTATTACATTAATACTTCTATTTATCTGGCTTTCTTGGTATATACTTCTATAAATATTTATATGACCTCCATTTATTCAATACTGTGTTGCCTTGGTTTCCTTCCTTATCTCCTCCTTTTTCTTCCATCTAAATTAGCGTTAGCTATCTTTTAACAATATTCTCTTTTCACCCAGTCATAAAATTTTCCCCAAATTTCATAATACTCTGACTCTGTCTTATCTTTAATTATCATTGTTAATTGGTTCATTTCCACATATTCCAATATTTTCCCAATCACCTCTCCCTCGGGGGGGGGGGGCTTTCAGTGCTTTCCAATTTTGTGCAAACACAATTTGATTATATAGATAATCAAATATGTTTTCTCTTTATTATATTTCTCTGGTAAAATACCCAACAGGAATATTTCTGGTCTATACATTGTTGTATCATCTTTTCTATCCATGTTCTAATTATATTCCAATAAGTTTTAGCTTCTACACACATTCACCACATATGATAAAAAGAACCTGGTATTTGATGACATTTCCAACATTTCATAGATCTGTCCTTAAACATTTTAAATAATCTTTCCGGAGACATGTGCCATCTATAAAACATTTTGTACATATTTTCTTTATATGCTGTTGCCATTGTCAGTTTATAGTTTCTTTCCCATAGTTGCTGCCATCTATCTAATTCAATCATATATCCAAAATTCCTTGTCCATTTTAACATTGTCTCTTTCACTTGTTCCTCCTCTAACTCCATATGTAGTAAGTAATTATACATTTTTAATCCATTTTTCTTCAGTTCCCGTGAGTATTTTTTTTGAAAATTTTTTATTAGTTTTTATAAGGTTAAGGAGGGGGGTAAGAGGATGGGAATTAGGGTTAGGGTACAGGAAAGGTTGTGGGTGAGGGTTGGGGTTTCCCCCAATAACATTCAATATTTGGCAAACAGCATATTGTCTGGGTAAAAATATATTTAAATAAAAGTAATAAAGCTAATAATTGGTAACAATGATAGGTATAAAAGATAATCATAAACAATACTAAGTTTTCAATGTATAGTATTTTTCTTACTCAAATAAATTCAAAATTTCATGCCACATTCCTTTCTCTCTAACTCGCTTATCTAGCCATTGATAGAATTTATTCCAAGTTCTATAGTAAACTGAATGCTCTTTCTCTTTAATCTCTAAAGTTAATCTATCCATTTCTGCTCAATCCAATATTTTCTTGATTAATACTTCTTCAGTCAGTAACTTTTCGTTTTTCCAATATTGGGCATACATAATTCTCGCTGCTGTCAATACATGTAACATTAAGTATCCGCTCTCCTTGTCATAGTTGGGGCCTATCATTCCTAACAGAAACAATTCTGGTTTAAATTCTATTTGTTTTTTTAATCATCTTCTCCAACCATAAATGTATTTTAAACCAAAACCTTTTAGCTTTAGGACATGATCACCAGATATTGTAATAAGTACCTGGTCTTTGGTTACATTTCCAACACACATTTGAAGTATTTTTTAACATTTTGGCTAGTCTCATGTGCCATCGATAAAACATCTTATACAAATTTTCTTAATATGGTATAGCTTTTTAATATTAATCTAATATTTCTATCCCATAACTTTTCCCATTCTTCAAGCTGTATAGTATGTCCAAAGCTTTTTGCTCATATTATCATTGTTTCTTTAACTTGTTCCTCCTCCATCTTTACATTAAGCAAAAATCTATAAAGTTTTTTAATCAGCTTTTCATCTGTTTTTAGCAATGTAAGATCAAGTCCTGTCTGTTCCTTATAGAGCCCTGTTGTTTTCACATTTTTTTCTTATCTTGATTGGATTTGTAGGTATGGCCACCATGATAGGTCAATACCTTGTTGTTGTAAGTCTTGTCTAGATGTCAATCTTCCTTCATTGTCCAGTAAGTCTTTATATGTTACAAGTTTATCATAGTTAATTAAGTTTGGATAAGCAAAGGCTTCCATTGTTGAAAACAATTCAGGTATCTTAATACAATTTTTTTCTTTTCTTTTTTCCAATTCTAAGAGAAGTGCATTTCTTATAGCATGGTTCTGGAAATATCTATGCTATAATATCTATTATTCTTTCTTTCTTTGTTTTTAATTCCTTTTAATATAAATTTTATTAAACAAATTTTAAATAAAAAAACAAGAATATTATTACAAAGTACAGAAAAGTGCATCAAATAGAAAAACACCAAAACATCCTAGACACCAAAAAAACCAAAAACAACATTAGACAAGACCGGGGAGTGTAATTAGACCCCTAATTTCTTTTTCTCATGCATCCCAGGCTAAGTAACCTTTAATTACCAAATATTAGAAATCTATAATTGTATATATCTCCAGATTCTATACCTCAAATAATAATACACAATTATCTGGTATTTCCCCCGTTAAGATTAAATATTCTATTTTGTAACCATGAATACCAGGAGTCCCAACTTTTATTGAAAAGTGATTCACTTTTCCCTTTAAGAATATATGTCATTCGATCTGACTCTGTGCATAGTAATACTTTCTACTTGATAGTCCGTTGGGATTTCCTTCATCTTCCAATATTGCGCATAAATCATACGCGCCACTGTTGTAATATGTATTACTAGATACCAAACATTTTTTGGTACTTCTTGTGGCTTCATCCCCAAGAGGAAAACAGCTGGGTCCAATTGAAAATCATATCCTGTTATTTGAAATAACCAATTTTTTATATTGGTCCAGTAATGCCTAACCTTTGGACAAGTCCACCATTGATGGTAGAAAGTACCCCTGGCAGAACCACATTTCCAACATTTGTCATTTGCATTGGGAAACATTTTTGAAATTTGTGCGGGAGCTAAGTACCATCTATACAACATTTTATACATATTTTCTTTAAATGACGTTGCTAACGTTAATTTTTATATTTTTCTTCCAAATTTGTTCCCACTCTTCTAATTCTATAGTGCAACCAATATTTCTCCCCCAGGCAATCATTACGTCATTTATTGTTTCCCCTTCCATCCCATGGAACAAAAGTAGATTATATGTCTTAGATAAAAATTTAGCATCACTTCCCCATAAAATCTTGTCTAATTCTTGTGGGATTATATTGATTCCAAATTCCTGCTTATCCCTATTAAACCCCTAGCTCATTTGAGAATATGACCACCAATCCAACTCTATACCCCCAGAATGTAACTCCTCCCTGGATTTAAGAATGCCTCTCAGATCTATGAGATCTTTATACCTATAGTTTCTATCTGGATTGTGTAACGTTGAATAAGTTACAGCTTCCAAAGGAGTAAACCAGCCAGGTATCTTTCTATAGATCCACCCTCTCACCATACGCCAAGAGTTTATCAATACATCCCTAATATAATGATTAGAGAAAACTTTATATTGACTATCCTTCCTTGGCCAGAGATAGGCATGCCATCCCTGCGTTAAGTTATATCCTTCAATAGTTAACACCCTCCTTCTAGATAACACAACCCAGTCCCTAATCCAAGCCAAGACAGAGGCATGGTAATACAGCTCCCATTGTGGGAGCCCCAGTCCTCCCCTTGTTTTCTGCTCCTGCAGCGTTCTTCTTTTAATACGGGGCTTTCGATTATTCCATATGAATCTACCAACTATCTGTTCTAGTTTTTTTAAAAAAATTCCTATCTAGTTTTGCAGGAGCAGTTTGGAATAGGTATAACCACTTTGGCAAAATATGAGTCTTAATCACTGCGATTCGTCCTAGGATTGAGAGTTGAATGTTTTTCCAGCTGTCTAATTTCTTCTCCATCTCAGTCATCAATTTTTGATAATTTAATTCCTTTATAGATGGACACTTTGAAGATAGCCAAATACCTAAATATTTAACTTTTTAAACTATTTGGATCCCCATCACCTCTTGTAATTGTACCTTGGATTCAGTTCCAATATTCTTTACCAAAAATTTAGTTTTATCTCGATTAATCTTTAAACCTGCTACTTCTCCAAAGGCACTAATTTCCTCCAATAATTTAGGGCCTGATTCCAATGGGTCTTCCAAAATAAAAACTAAGTCATCAGCAAAAGCTTGAAGCTTATATTGCTGATCATATATTTTTAAACCTTTAATATTATTATTTTGCCTAACTATAATCAATAGTGGTTCTAAAGTCAGAATAAACAGTAGAGGTGAAAGGGGGCATCCCTGTCTCGTACCTTTTTGTATATCAATTTTCCCAGTCATTTCACCATTGAATAATACTCGGGCAGATTGCGTAGTATAAATTGTTTGTATGGCTCTTACAAAATTTGGTCCAAATCCCATTTTAATCATCTGACATATTAACAATTCCCAACTAACCATATCAAATGCTTTCTGAGCATCAAGAAACATCATTGCCAACTGTTTGCTAGGGTGCATCTCATAATATTCCAACGTATTCATCACTATTCTCAAATTATTTCTTATTTGCCGATTTGGAAGAAACCCATTCTGATCTGGATGTATAAATTCTCTTAAGAAAACTTTAAGCCTGCCTGCCAGAATTGAGGAGAAAATTTTATAATCTGCATTCAATAGCGAAATGGGTCTATAATTTTTAACCAAGGTACGATCTGAATCTTCCTTTGGGATCAAAGATATATAAGCCTCTGTCCATGACTGGGGTATTTTCCCTTCACTCAAAACTTCATTAAATAAATCTTTTAAGTGGCCACTAAACATTTCCAACATCTCTTTATATAATTCCACCGGGAGTCCATCTGTTCCCGGGGTTTTCCCATTCGATTGTTTCTTAATTGCCTCCTTTATTTCCCCTTCTGAGATCTCTGAATTCAAAATTTGTTTTACATTCTAAGGAACCTCCTGTAAATCCACCCTTTCTAAGTAACTTCCAATCCTTTCTTCTAAAATTGGGTCTTTCTTATACAATGCAGTAAAAAATTCCTGAATCACCTTTTTCTTTTGATCATTTGATCCCACCATATTTCCCATCCCATCCTGTAACCATTCTATTTTTCTCATGATTACTCGCTTCCTAAGCCTATAGGACAACCATTTTCCAGCCTTGTTGGCATGTTCAAAAAAAAATTATTTATTCCTTTGAATTTTCTCTGCTAATTCTTGTTGGTCCAGGAGGGAAATCTCGTGTCGCGTAATATCTTTTCTCTCCCTCGCTATTACTGAGGATGGGTCTTTCTGAAGAGCCTCCTTGGCCTCTGTCAACATTCCCATCAACTCCAATATCTTAACCCTCTCTTTCTTCCACTTATATGCCAAATACTTAATTGCTATCCCTCGAATCACTGCTTTCGCAGTGTCCCATATAATTTGAATTGGTGTATCTTCCCTTCTGTTCTCCCCGAAAAAGTATCCCATTTCCTGGTTCAACAAGTTTTTGAATTGTTCTTCTTTTAAAAGAGCTGCTCTCATTGTCCATCTATACCTCTTCTTTTCTCCTTTCCAAACCAAAACTAACAGACTGTGATCTGCCCAGTCATTAGTCGTAATCTCTATTTCCCTAACCATCTTTTCAATTCATGGGATGCCCAGATCATATCAATTCGGGTCCATGTTTGATGCCTGGGAGAGAAATAAGTATATTGCCTCTCTTCCCTGTGAAAATCTCGCCATATATCACATATACCTAATTCCTCCCTCACTTGATCCCACACCTTAGGCAATGTTCTTTTTACCCCTTTAAGTAAACGTTGCCCCGGGGTATAGTCTTTATCAACATCTACTATTGCATTGAAGTCTCCTACGATGCATATATGCTCGTATTCTAACCCTGCTATTACTTTATATAAACCTTGAAAAAAGGCACACTGATTACAATTTGGTGCATACACATTTACCAATAAGATCTTCTTCTGAGCCAATCGAAGTTCTACCATCACTACTCTACCTTCTGTATCTGAATATACCCAGTGGGCCTCAATATTTCGCCGGACGTAAATCACTACTCCCCTTTTCTTTTGTTCTGCCAGGGACACAAAAACTTCCCCCAATTTTGGACACGCTACTACATTCTGTTGGCTTTTAATAATATGGACTTCCTGGATACAAATTATATCATATTTTAATTTACAAAGTTTGGACCAAGTTTTTTCCCTCTTAATAGGAGCATTAAGACCGTTAATATTGACAGAAAAAAGGCGAACCTCTTCCTGAATGTCACTGCTTCGCTGTATTCTTTATTTTTTTTGCTAACCGTGTCTCCATTTGAGGGCCCGAGCCTCCCAATTCCCCAGCATCTTCCTTATCTATACTCTTCTTTTCTTTTAATCCTCCACTTCTCCCTTTGGAATCCAATTGAACTTCTTCCTGGCTTTTGCCTTCTAACTCCTCCTCACTCTCCTGATTGAACTGAGATTCAAAAAATACATGGGCATCCTGTAAGTTATCAATACGATATCTCTTGTCCTGCCACATAAAAGCCAATCCCTCTGGAATCAGCCATCGGTAGCGAATGTCAAATTTCCTAAACTGAGTTGTTAGGAAATCATATTTTTTCCTCTGATCTCTCACTCTTCTTGGTAGTTGCTTAAGAATAATTACTGATCTTCCTTTAAAGGATATAGTCTTCTCTTGCTTTCCTTAGGACCTGCTCCCACACTGATGTTTTATTCAGTCGGACATGTATCTCTCTTAGGAGTTTGTCTCGACGTGCATAACTAGTGTAAACCCGAAATACGTCATCTATATCCCTCAACATCTCTTGTGGGTTCACCTCAAGCACTCCAGCCAAAATCTCTGTCACAATGGTTTCCAACTGCTCCTCTCGGTCCTCTTCAATATTTTGTAAATGTAGGAAGAAGGCAGATTTATCTAATTCGAGGGCAATTATTTCATCCTCCAGGCGTTTATTAGCTATCACCAGCCGGTGTTCCATACTTTCCACTTTTACATCTGTCTTATCCATTCTCGTTTCTACCACCTGGATCCGTTCCTCTTGACTCACTACCATTGTCTGCATTTCCTGGAGCTTCGTATGTATACTCCTTATTTCTCCCTTTAAACTTTCCATCTGGTTACCCATCTCAGCCTTCATTTCCTTCTTTAACTCCTCAAATCCTATAGCTGTAGTCTCCTGATTTTTCAACATTAAGTCTTGAAGTGACTTAAACATATCCTGAACTCCCTGTATAGATAAAGCGTCTTTATTCCCTGTCACTGTCTCATCTAGAAATTTGCGAGCTGTCAGGATATAGTTAACGGGGATTGTGTGGGCACAGGCACTATGGTCTTCTTGGCAAAAGTTGTTATGATCGCCATTTCTGTTATTCTTTGGTGCTCTTCCAAAATAGCCTACACTTACTCAATCTCCAAGACTCCTCCCCAAGCACCTCGTACTCTCAATATTATCCTAATCACCCAATTTCTTCTCTAAGTTTATTAAAGTAGGGGTTAAATATGTTGTTATTATATAAGGTGTAAAAAGAAAAATATAGAGAGAATATAGTAAATAGGCCCTATCAATGGCAAAAAAGAAAGAAAATAAGTAATAATATGAATAAGCCAATATTAAAAAAAAAAGGGGGATGTAACCCAGTTCAGTATATTTAAATTCCTTATTCTTCAAGGAAGCGTGGCAGTCCAATTCAGTTCAGTTCAGTTCCTCTTCTCTTCTCTGCTGACAAATGTCGATGTTAAACTTCCAAGAAAGAAGCAGAAAAAAAAAAACCCCCATTGCCAGATCAAATAGAAAAGGGGGTCTCCAGGCTGTTATGCATTAACAAATTAACAAATCACCATCGAGATCCCAGATATTTCAAAAGGAGAAAAAAAAAACACTTATCAAAATTTAAAGAAAGAGTCTGTCCATCGAAGAAGAACACCAAAAAAGTAACTGGAATCCTCAAATCAGCCTGTGAGTCTCTCTAAGGCGGCTATTGTTAAAAGCCTGAATTGTTGTCTGCCGCTTTAATCAATTAAGGCTGGATAATACTTCACACTGCTCTCCTCTCAAATGATCAACAAACGAAGGGGGGGATTCTCATTCTCTTTTGATATTCACTCTTAACTCTGCCTGGAATGTCAGTAGCTTCCTTCTAAATTGCTGAGTCACAGCTCCAGGGCAGCCATTCTTCAGGTGCCTTTTCTCAATACCGGCACCACGGGAGGATTTCTCACTGCTAAGCAGGGATTTTGCAAGTTCCCTGCAATTGCCAAGCATCCTCTCTTCTTCGCCTGCTGATCCCCAGCTGGCAATGGCTATGTAGAGCCGCACAGTATCGGGAAAACAATCTGCGATCCGAAGAGATATTCCAGGACCTGCTTGTCTGCTGTGACCTCAGCCCCGGAAGTCCCCGCTTTATTCTTTCCATACCACAGAAAGGCATGCCAGCCAATCTGCAGGTCATGCCCCTCTAGGTATAGTAGTCTTTTGTCTCTAAGTGTTATCCATTCTTTAATCCATGTTAAAATAGCTGCTTGGTAATATAACTTCCAGTCTTGGAGTCCAAATCCTCCCCTTGGTCTAACGTCCTGTAGCAATTTCACTTTAATTCATGCTTTCTTCCCTTGCCAAATAAATTTCACTATTATGGTATTCAGTTCCACAAAGAAGACTTTTTTCTAATTTTACCGGTATAGTTTGAAATAAAAAAGTATTTTCATTTTAATTGTAGCTATTCTCCCCAGTATTGACAGTTGGAGATTTTTCACTTTTCTAAGACCAGTTTTATTTGTTTTAATAATTTTGTATAGTTGTCCTCTTTTACTGTTATATATCTTGCTGTTAAGTAAATTTCCAAGTACTTAATTTTTTTAACTATTTGAAGATTTGTTTTTCTTGCAAGTTGCGTTTTCTGTTTTTTTGTTCTTTGTCAAAACTTTTCTCTATTTATTATCAGATCTGCAACCTCACCATATTGTTCTATTGTGAGTATTTCATCTAACTCTGTTGTCCTTAAGTTAAAGGTAAAGGTAAAGTTTCCCCCACACATGCATGCTAGTCGTTTCCAACCCTAGGGGCTGGTGCTCATCTCTGTTTCAAAGCCGAAGAGCAAGCGTTTGTCCGAGGTCGTCTCCGTGGTCATGTGGCCAGCATGACTAGATGCCAAAGGCGCATGGAATGCTGTTACCTTTCCACTGTAGTGGTCCCTATTTTTCTACTTGCATTTTTACGTGCTTTCGAACTGCTAGGTTGGCAGAAGCTGGGACGGGTAACAGGCACTCACTCTGTTACACAGCACTTGGGATTCGACCTGCCAAACTGCTGACCTTCTGATTGACAAGCTCAGCGTCCTAAGCCACTGAGCCATTGTGTCCCATGTTAGACCATCTATTTTAACATCTTTTTCATATCTACATAGTATTTGTATTCTCATGTACCAAACCATCTTTATTCCTTGTTCCTCTAATTGTTGTTTAGTTATTAGCTTCCCCATATCTGTTACTAAGTCTTTATATCTTATAATGTTTCCCATATTAAACATATTGTGGTGTATTAGCGCTTCCATAGTTGAGAGCCAATTTGGAATCTTCAAATAATGCTTTCTCTTTATTTTCTCCCACACCACAGATAAGGCATTCCATATATATATATATATTTATTTAAAGAGTTTTACAAAAACAAGATTTTACAATATATCCCCAAATCCCCCCCCACCCCAAACCGGCCCACCCCACCCCCACTTCCCAGAGCTAAATACAGGATTATAGTTATAATAATTATATTCTAAATAAGAATTATGCATAATATACAATTAATCAAATTCATAATATGCTTTAACTCCCCTTTAATATAAATACATACAAAGTACCAACATTAAGATCAATAACAATATCCCTCTAAAATCTACTCATAAGCTAAATGGAACTTTTTAGTCCCATATTTGTTCTGAATATAATCTATCCATCTCCTCCAAACTGAAATATATCTTTCCTGTGAATGATCTTTCAAGTAAGCA
>JAKJMR010016912.1:140826-202588 GCA_024449315.1 Daboia siamensis
AGTTAAATTAAGCCAATCACTAACCCACATCAAGGCAACCGCATCATAATATAATTTCAAATTCGGCGCCTTAAGTCCCCCTCTTTCCCTAGCATCTTGTAAAATCTTAAATTTAACTCTTGGTTTTTTCTCTTGCTTTTAAAATTGTATCCAATCTGTATCTGGTCTCTGCATAATTTACCACGATTCCATTAGGTATTTCCCATCTGAAGTGGATTTGTCGCTTCTTAAATTCATCGGACAGAAAGGCAAAATCTTTCCTTTTTCTAAGAATATTTGGAGGTATCTCCTTTAAAATTATAATGTCTTGGCCTGCAATTTGAAATCTTTCCCGATAAAAGGCCTGGATAATAGAATTTCTGGTTGATCTCCTGGAAAAATAAATCAATACATCTCTAGGTAAATTTTTTTGCCTAGCAATCCAGGAGTTAACCCTAAACATCTTATCCATTTCTTTAAGTAGTTCTTCAGGTTCACATTTCAAAACAGGAGCCGCTGCTCATGCTACTTCCCATTCCAAATCTTTTTTAGGATTCTCTTTAAGGCCTCTGATACGCAATGCAAACTCCATTCCTTATATGATGTCTCTGGAAATAGCTATGCATTCTATTTTTCCCATACCATATGAAAGCATGCCATCCCAACTGCAAGTCATGTCCCTCTAATGTCAATAATCTCGTGTTCCTCAGTAAAATCCATTCTCTCATCCATGATTATGTTTCAGCCTGATTACTAACACCCAGGTGCCTCTAGGCAGCACTGCAGCTTCAAAAGTACTCCCAGCCAATATATAAGAAGAAGAAAAAATGCAAAGAAAATAACAAAAAAGAGGCAACTCACTTAAAACAAACAATTTACACCTCCAGCAGTCATTTACTCACAAATCAGTTCCATCAATCCAATTATTTTCAGCAGGCTTTTCAAATTTCACACTGTTTTTACATTGATTTATTGCCTTCTTTTGCCTTCCACTTTTTTCTGCTGCTACAGTTCTGGAAGAGGAGCAGCTTAAAAGCCCACTCCCCCACCCTTTGTCCATGGCTTCAAATTCTTCTTATTTTCTCCCCGCAATTTCCCGCATTTAAGAAAGAAAGTTTTTTTCCCCTTTTACAGTCTCTTAATCATCTCACCCAGGCGATCCTCCAATTTTGCTTTCTGATTCTTCCAAGTGGCTGCCATGGCTTGTGACGGCTCGCAATGGCCATCTGAAAGCTGCTGGTCTGGGAAGCTTCCGTCGGCACTCCAGAAGGTTGCGATCCTTTTGTCCTTATGGAATTCACATTTGGATAGTTTGGCATAAAGGTGAGTAATCACAGTTTGTTTAGGACCGCTTTGACCAGTTTGACATGTTTGTCCATGGTTTCAATGAATATAAGGATGTCATCTAGATAAAAGAGCACTTCTTTGTACAGGTGCTCCTGTAGTACCTCATTTATCAACTGCATAAACACTGCAGGTACTCCTTGCAGCCTAAAACATATATACAAAATTGGTAACACCCCAAGGGGCAATTGAATGCTGTCTTCCAATCGTCCCCTTCCTTTATTCAGATTCAATAGTAAGCTTCCTGTCAGAATCCATTTATATCATATTCATAAATGGAATGTTTCAAACATTATTCCATGGATGACTCCAATGCCCCAGAACTCAACGACTTCAACCGTTTCATGTCATCCTTGAGGCGACGATTCGAGGACCCTTTGGCTGACCGGAAGGCCCGGGAGAGAATCAAAACGGTGAGGCAGGGCAGGAGAACAGTGGCCGAATACACCCAATCTTTCACTGCAGCCTAATAAAGAGAGAACAACAATCTCCCCTACGAACAAAAATTCCACCACCACCACCTCCCATCATGGTGGAAGGAGAACAACATTTTGAGGTGAAAGAAATTCTGGATTCCAGGAAACATCATGGAACAACCCAATATTTAGTGGCTTGGAAACACCTCCCCTCCTCAGAAAATGAATGGGTCAGCAAACACCACGTTAAAGCACCAAAGCTGCTTAAGAGATTTCATACAGAATATCCTAACAAACCAAGTTAACATTTACGTATGTTTTTTTTCTTCTCTTTTCTTTTCTTCCCCTACAGATGGACACATCTTTTTTCTAAGGAGAGCGGACTGTCAGAATCCATTTATATCATATTCATAAATGGAATGTTTCAAACATTATTCCATGGATTCTGTCATCTCCCGAAGAGAAGAGATTGGATGCGTATTGAACCGGTATTAGGCATTTCAAAGGAAAGGAGAAGCCTTTTGAACTGGGGAAACAAAAGGGGGGGCTAGCATCTGGCTTGTGTCATGGAAGAGAGCAATAAACATGAAGGGTCCTAAGTTCCTTTTTCCCACGAGAGGGATGATACGAGAGGAAGGATGGGGGACTGACCAAATGGGGTTAAGGGGGGTTAAACCAGGAACACTTTATAAGGGGTTACTTCGTGGAATAATATTAAGTCCTGTCTCGTATTCCTACAACCAAGCATGTCATAGTAAAGATTCTTTTTGGAATAGATTTGACTTCAAGAATTTTGTCTTCCTAAGACGTGGTTTGGGGTGGGTCCTGACACTTCCCTTAAGTCCAGTTTTGTGAAAATCTTCCCTTTCAATAGGTGGGACAACATGTCTTTCATGAGGTGGAGAGGGTACAGATTGATTTGCTTATTGCATTTAAAGCTCTATAGCCTATGCAGAGGCGAAGAGTCCCATCTTTTTTCTCTCAGAACAGCACAGGAGTGGCTGTTTTTGGCTTTGTAAGTTTTTATCTATGAACTTCTGCATTTCTTCCAATCCTTGGGTGTCATAGAGTACAATCTAGGCTTGGGGAGTTTTGCACCCACTCAGATTTCTATTGCACAGTCTGTGGGCCGGTGAGGTGGCAGTTCATTGGACCTTTCCTCGCTGAACACTTCAGCCAGGTCTCTATATTCCTCTGGTAGTTTCTTCCCCCACAAACACACCACAGCTTTCTCAGCCAGGGTTTCTCCATTTTGGGGCTGGGCTGGTGCCCTGGTTGATTCCCCTTTTGGAAATCTGAGTTCCACCATTCTCCAGTCCACCCACAGATTCCACTTGGTTAGCCACGCCATGCCTAGAATTATGGGGCATTCCATGCCAGGGGTCACCACAAATGTTATAGTCTCTACATGGTCCCCTATGATGAGTTCAACTTGTAGTGTTGCTACTGTGGCAGGCATCACCCCTGCTATAGACCCATCTAATTGACCGAAAGATATTGGTTTCTTCAGCCTCCTCACTGGAATTCTTAAGTTCCCCACTAACATTGGGCTTATGAGACAGCAGATGTAGCCAGAGTCTATTAATGCCCTGACTTCTTCAGGCATGCCAGGGGATAATAATTCTACTGTCCAGATGAGGGGCACAATGGGTCCACTTACCAGGGGTTCATCTTCAGAGTTGCTGTCAGATGAGTTGGATGTTCCTCCCAGGTTGGTCTGAGTTCCCTTTCCTCATTGGGCTGAGGCAGGGAACTCGATGACTTCCGTGCCTTTCATGGCCATCTCCTTTAGTTTTTTTGGGGTCATCCTGGGTTTTCCAGCTAGACCTCAGTCAGGATTTCTGGTAGGGGTGCATAAGTGGCATTCGGTAGTGCAGTGCCCCTCCTTCCCGCATTTGAAACATCCTGAGGTTCTCTTAGTGGCTGATGGTGGTTTTGCAGATTCGCAGGTAGATTCCAATGGTGACTTCCCCCATGATCTCCTGCCTCACCATTGCCTCTTGGCCCAGTCGATCTCTGCTTCTTCAGCTAGGACGTACCAGTCTTGTAATCGATGAGGTCTCCCTAAGGGAGGGAGGCACCATAGAAGTCATAGTTTAACTCATCCTTGAAATGGCTGAGAAGAATGTCCTCTGGCCAATTCAGTTTTCTGGCCAGAGCTTGGAACTCCTGGGTGTATTCCACCACTGGTCACCCGCCCTGTTTCACCATCTTTATTTGCTCCCAGGCTTTCCAGTCAGCTAAGGGGTCTTCAGAGCAATGCCTGAGGGAAGCCATGAATTGATTAAAATTTACTAGCTCTGGTGCATCTGCGTCATGGAGGTCTACGACCCAATCTGCTGCAATGCCATCCAGGGCTGCTTGTACAATGCTGACCCTGGCTTGGTCACTTGGGATGTCATGGCCATATTCCTCCATGTAATTTAGCACCTGAGTCAGGAAGAATCCCAGGCTCTCTACGGTACTTTACATCCGGGGTGGGAACTTCTGGATGGATCAATGGCTCTTCTTCTGCTTGTAACATCTCTCCTCCCTGTCTGCAGTGGCTGCTTGATGAGGGGTGGCTGCAGCAGTGGTGACAGCTGCAGTTTCGGTGTTACCTTTGGAGGGGTCTGGAACCTCAGGTTCAGCTTCCCCTTTGTTGGTCCTGTCTGTGTATCCCAGACAAATGGTGCCTTGGTATGGTTCAGCTTTCTCTTCATTCATGGAATTGAGAGCTATTTTCAGCATGCTGATTGTTCTAACAGTCAGCTAGAGTGTATTGGTCAGTTTTCCTCATCTTCGCTAAAATGAAGGGATCTCTCCATCCTCACCTTCCAGTCTGGCTGATGATTGTCCTGTCTGAGCATCACCTTTCTGGCCTTCTTCTCCCAGTACTCCTTCTTCCCAATGCCCATCAAGCACCTGGGCTTGTGGCAACGTTCCATGACCACTTCCTCTTCCGAGGAGCTCAAGGATCCAGAGCTGGAATATTTGCAGGGGTTTGCTTGATGGCAGACTCCTCCCCCCCGATTGTGGAGTCCTTTCTCTCTGTGCTGTTGTCTGACATGATTTGCCAAGTCTTCCTTCCAGGCTGACTGTTTCTGCAAATCCTGTCTAATGTCAGGGGCCACTTCAAAACCCCATCCTAAGAAAGCAGAGCTCATGGAAGATGTTTCTTCCAAAAGGAACTTTTATTAGGAGAAGCTGATAGCAGGCATAATAGACAGGATCTGAAGGTTTCCCACTCAGATCAATAGAGACAGAGATAATGTATTAACTTTAGAAGCTTTGGATAGGTTGTGATGACAGGATTACAGCATGATTACTAAAACAATGAAGAAGAGGTGGGAGGTAAATTTGTAATGGCAATGGAAAATATAAAGAATGAATATTGAAGATTTAAGGTGTGTCTATTGTGTGCTTGCATGCACAAGGAGCACCCCCTTTGCAAAGGAGTACAAATAAATTTGATTTTGATTTGATTTTTGATTTTATTAGACTTATATACTGCCCTTCTCCTGTAGGAGACTTTCTTGTTTGCTGGAGGGCTTGCAGGTGTAAACACATGAAGTTTCTTTACACTGTCCATTTCAGCCTGCATTGCCTCAAACCATTTATCTTGCTCTGATTCAAGAAGATGTTTGATTTGTGTGAACGTCTCAGGAGGAAGTATAACATTACAAATCAAAGGTAAAGGTGCTTTCATTACTTGCCACGAATACCATTTTGGTGGAATTTCCTTTGTGGTCCTCTTGGAACGTCTCAGAACAACCGTCCATTCTTCTTCCATTTTGTCCTCATCTTCATCATCATCACCAGCAGCATTGGTGGCTTGCAAAGACGGAACAGTGGGTTGAGAAGAACTGGTGGAAGGAACATTCGCCTGTGCATTTTGATCATCGGGCTGTATGGCATCAGCAGCATTATCTCTAGGAAAATAAACTCCAGGATCGTTAGAATGAATCCTGGACCAGTCAGCATCTTCCTCAAAAATAGCAGATTGTGAAATCACTACGACATGATGAGAGTCCATGTATTTGCTCCATTTTGAATTATCATCAATGCCCATAAATCTCATCCTTTTTGCTGCAGGACCCCCTTTCTTTCTTTGGGCTAAAGGAATATTGACCATACCATATGAACCAAAAATATGGAGACGTGAGAGGTCAGGCTTGTGTCCATATAACATGAAATAAGGGGTCTGATTCATCACACTACTCCAAGTGCGGTTGATGATATGGTTAGCATACTTGATAGCTTCATCTCAGTATGGAGGACTGAGGTTAGAATCTTCAAGGAGGCAACGCATCATGGTTTGCAGAACACCGTTTCTGCGTTCTGCCACTCCATTTTGAGCCGGAGTGTAAAGAGCTGAGGTTTGTTGCAGTATCCCATTCTTACACATCCAGTCCTGGAAACGCTGAGACATGAATTCAGCACCACGATCACTCTGAATTCTGGCGATGCTGACTTCGAATTAGGTATAGACAAGATTGGCAAAGTCTTTAAAGATCTGAAAGGTCTCAGATTTTTCTCTCATAGGAAATACATAGCCATATCTAGAATAATTATCAACAATTGTCAAGAAATATCTTTTACCACCAATTGTTGGTGCAAAAGGACCCACTATGCCGGTGGGTACCAAATCAAAAATATGTGTTGACAGGCGTGTAGCGCTTTTTGGAATTGCTGCTGCTTTGGATTTGGCTTTCTTGCAGACAGCACAGTCCAAGAACACCTTAAACCCCTTTAGATCCAAACCTCTAGCGAACTCTGGCATCTTCTTCAGAACACGGAAACTGGCATGACCCAATCTTCTATGTCACTTATGGATACACCTGGAATGCAAAGGTTTACCTGTTAGTGAATTCTCAACATTAGCATTTTTATTAGGAACCTCAGGCTTGCTGTGAGCAACCTGTATCTTAGTTTTTGTTGGCTTTAGGAGCCTTTGGGGTAGCAACAGGATCTCTCTCTGGGACATCTCTCAATGGGCCTGTGCTCTCCCTTTTTGGAACTGGTATACTTGCCTGCTCTTGCGGCTTAGACTTTGGCTTTATATAATAAACACAACCAATCAACATGGTTTCAGCAAAAATATCTCCATCTTTAACTACATAACTTGCTTTTTCGAGATGATGGACCTGGAATTTTAACATCCTAGACTGGCTAAGCAAATTACTATTAGCTGATGGTACATAGTAAACATCGGGAATGAATGCACTGAGCTCTTCAATATAAACAGTTCCTTTTCCCATGACCTGAACAGGTTGATTTGAAAAAGAGTACAGTTCACGAAGTTCAGGTTCAGGCTCGTGCATCTCAGTGTAAAGCTCTTTTCTGTAGGTAACATGTAATGCTACTCCACTATCCAAAGTCCAAAGAAGTCATCTGTCGTACTCTGGTTGAGGCTGTGGATCGTTGGTCAAAACCAATGTGGCAAGTAGCCTTGAGGATCATGCCTGGGACCACGACCACAACCTTGTCGTCCGCCTCCACCTCTGCCTCCTCTGGAATCTGTTCCTCTGGGCTGGTAAGTGATAGGCGCTGGAAACCATTGGGTACAGTCCCGGGTGGCATGTCCCACACGATTGCAGATGTAGCCTCTTGGCATCCTTGGAACGTAGGCCCTTCCAGGGAAGGAACACCTCGCTGAAGCTTTTGATGCAGGTGGTTCCCTTAAATGTGGCGCGGCTTGCATAAGTTCCTCTTCTTCAGTTAAAATCCTGCATACATGATCCACTGTGTGTTGAGCAATAGGCACTTGAATAATCTTAGAAATAGCATCTTTCCATTCATAATTCAAAGAGTTAATGATAATGCTGATCATTTGAAAATCATCAATAGGATAGCCTTTTTCACCCAGTTCTTTTCTTATTCCTTTCATTTTAGTTAAGTGTTCTCCGATATGTTCACCAGGTTTTAATCTGGAACCATGGAACTCGGACAAAAGCAAACATGTAGACTCAATGGACGTAGACCGGTAACATGCTTCTAATTGAGCCCAAATTTGTTGGGCAGTTGCATCTTGTGAAAACGTGAGCTGCAATTCAGTGTCCATGGACATCAATAACGTTGTGCATGGTCTATTATTCAAGTCCCATATGTCAGGAGGCCATGGCTGGGCAGGAGGATTAAACACTATCACATGGGTACCTTCTCTACGAAGCAGAAGTCCAACCTCACTGACCCATGCCCTGTAATTCTGTCCTGACTGCTTCAATTTTAAATCACCAGCCAGTGGTACAATAGAAGGTGCCTATCGAGGAACATGCAATTGGAGTACTGGCTGTGCAGGTTGTGCAATTGGGACTTGGCCTGCAGGAGGCGCTGATTGTGCAGGCTGTGCCATCCGGACATAACCAGCAGGGGGCACCAGTGGCACCTGTGCCAGGGCCTGCGGCAGTTGCACTGAAGCTGCTACAGGTACTGGTGCTGGGGGTGGCTGTACTTGAGCTGCAATGCCACCCTGGCCAGCAGGAGGTGCTGATGCTTGAGCTGCTACATTAAGTTGGCCTGCAGTTAGCACTGGCCTTTGTATTTGAGGAACCAGTGGAGGCTGCATTTGGGGTGAAGGCTGCTGTGCTCCATCTGAGACAGGAACTTTAATAATAGCCGTATTAATAGGCATTCTAGCTGCAGCTCCCAATGAATGAGGAGGTGTGGCAGCTTGGAGTAATGCCTCCTGAAGGCACATCTGTGAAAATGTATTCTGCATTCTTTGAAATGCATCTTGTAAAACAGATTCACCAGCAGATGGTGCTATAACATTAGATTCAGGCACCATTGTATCCTCACGTGTCATTTGACACAGAAGGTAGTCAGGCTCCCATTTGTCTGACACAAGATTCCACTGTGGGCATGCCTCTGTCTTTGAGGAAGAAGGCAAAATGGCGGTCCCTTGTGGGTGTGGCTTTGCTTGTGAAGAGGGAGGCAAAATGGCCAGTTCTGAAAACTGAATGCCAGCGGAGGCTCTCCCATGCTTTTTTAGACCATGCTGCACACAACTTTGCATTTTGCAGCTCCTGCTCAAAAACTTCAATTTGTTCATAATAACTTTGCAAAGCCTTCTCCTGCACAGTTCTCTCAGGGCTTGGAGGATAATACATCACTTCCTTCCCTAGTGAAGCCTTAGGTCTAGCACCAAATCTCTCGTAATCAGCCTGATCCCCATGAGCAGAGGTTACAACTGGGGCATCAGCTTGAGAGTCTGTAAAAACAGAAAATGGTGAAACTGACCTTGGCTCAGAGGCTGCCTCTCCAAGACGTGTAGCCGATGCCAACAGAGTCTGTAAACTTGAAGGGAGATCTCTCTGTGAAACGGTGCCTCCTCTTCAGCTGACTGATAACCGGCCTTCTTCTTTCTTCTTTTCCTTGGCATATTTGCAGCAATTAATCACAGCCTCCTCAGTGCCAGACGAACTGCCTGGCTAATTGCCTATCAATAAATCTTGAAAATAAAAATAAACCATCTTCTGCTACCAAATGTCGCGGAACAATTAACAGTCCAACCAGAGGAGGATGGACCGTGGTTCATTTGCATGGTGAATATCAAAGAAAAGAAATACAAGGCATATTCTATTGTAAAACTTTTAATGAGAAAACAAAAGAACTAAACTGACTACATTCTCTCATCAGGCAGAAGAGAAAATAAAGTAGTAACTGTGAGAAGCTTTTTCTAGGCATGCACACAAAACTGTTTAAAACCAAAACATAGCTGGAGACACTATGGTTACATGATAAGATAATAACACAGGTGCAGAGCAGAAAGAGATGTACAATTACAAATGAGTGAAGCTGGCAAAACTAAAAAAACATGCAGTGACATTATAGGTCATCACCAGCACCTTGATTCTCACCCGGAGGGCAACTGGAAGCCAATGCAGCTCGCGGAGTAGAGGTGTTACATGGGAGTATCGGGAAACTCCCATCACAACCCACGCAGCTGCATTCTGCACCAGCTGAAGCCTCCGAGTGGTCCTCAAGGGCAGCCCCATGTAGAGAGCATTGCAGTAGTCCAATTGAGAGGTCACGCGTGCATAAGTGACTGTGCGCAGGGCATCTCGGTCCAGGTAGGGCCGCAACTGGCGTACCAGGTGAACCTGGGCAAAGGCCCCCCTGGTCACGGCTCCTATATGCTCTTCAAAACTGAGCCGCAAATCCAGGAGGATGCCCAAGTTGCGAGCCCTATCGACGTGGGGTAACACCTCACCCCCCATCATTAAAGATGGAATGGACTGGTTAGTCCGAGATGCCGATATGCATAGCCACTCAGTCTTGGCAGGATTGAGATGAAGCCTGTTTCTCCCCATCCAGACCTGGACCTCCTCCAGGCAACAGCACATCACAGCGAGGGCATCACTGGGTTGGTTTGGGGTGGAGAAAAAAAGTTGGGTATCATCAGCGTATTGATGATACCCCACCCCGAAACCACGAATGATCTCGCCCAGCGGCTTCATATAGATGTTGAACAGGAGGGGAGAGAGAACTGACCCCTGAGGAACTCCATAAATGAGAGGCCTCGGGGCAGACCTCTGCCCTCCCATCAACACCGACTGTGAGTGGCCCAGAAGATAGGAGGAGAACCACTGCAAGACAATGACCCCCACTCCCAACCCCCTGAGACGCCGCAATAGGATACCATGGTCGATGGTATCAAAAGCCGCTGAGAGATCTAATAGAACTAGGACAGAGGAGCAACCCCTGTCCTGAGCCACCCAGAGATCATTCACCGGCGTGACCAACGCCATCTCTGTGCTGTACCCGGGCCTGAAACCCGATTGGTATGGGTCCAGATAATCAGTTTCCTCCAGGAACAGAGGAAGCTGATGTACCACCACACTCTCAACAACCTTCGCCAAAAAGTGAAGGTTGGAGACAGGACAATAGTTGTTTAAAATCACTGGATCCAGGGCAGGCTTCTTGAGAAGGGGCCTCACCACCACCTCCTTCAAAGCAGCGGGGAAGACACCCTCACTCAAAGAGGCAGATATTACTGCCTGGAAACAGCTTTATATCTTCTCCCAAGCCGCATAAATTAGCCAAGAGATACATGGGTCCAATAAACAGGTGGTGGAACTTAGCCTCCCCATAATCCTGTCCACATCATCAGGGGAAACAGGATGGAACTCAGTCCAGATAACATGCTCAAGACCGTCCGATTCCTCCATATCAGATTCTGCCCAGTTAGAGTCTAAACTGGCCCAGATCTGAGCGATTTTGTCCGTCAGATGATGACTAAACTCCTCGGCCCGCCCCTGCAAGGGCTCCTCTCTCACCTCCTGATTAAGGAGGGAGTGAGTCACCCTAAACAGGGTGGCCGGGTGATTATCTGCAGACACGATGAGGACAGCGAAGTAATTAGCCTTCGCTGTCCTCATTGCAGCAAGATAAGACCTTATGAAGGTTCTTAACTGCAATTGGTCAGATTCGGAACAGCTGGACCTCCAACCGCTCTCTAGACCCCGTCTCCAACGCTTCATCTCCCGGAGCTCCACAGAAAACCATGGAGCCCAACGGGATCTGCGCTGGGTCAGGGGTCACAAGGCTACAACACAGTTGAGTGCCTCAGTGGCCGCCCTTTCCCAGGCATCAACCAAGGCATCAACTGGGCTGTGAGTGAGGGCGATGGGTATAGACCCAAGCGCCATCTGGAACCATTCTGGGTCCATTAGGCACCTGGGGCAGAACCATCTGGTTAGTTCTGCAGCCCAGCGCTGCTGCTGCTACTGCTCTGGGGGGGGGAAAGTCTCCACACCACAAAACGGTGCTAGCTTGTTGTTCCTGCATCCCCCCCTCCGAATATGTACCTCAGCTGGGGTTTAGTGAGCCTCCCAGCCACCCATTGTGTCAACTCACTGCGGAGCTTAACAAAAGCCGCCCATCGTCACCGCCATCTTGGGCAAAAAAAAAAATTACTATTGTTTTCTCTTGGAAATTTTGGCTTGTGATTTTTATTTCAACTAGACAATGAATCCCACAAGTTGGGGGCTTCTCTGGGATTCTCCAGCTGCAGGAGTCACTGAGCAAACACCAACTAGGAAGATATGTCCCATTGAGTTCAATGGTCCTATATTATGAATGATTGGTGAGTCCTATGTGCCTGTGGAATCTGGAATGGAGGTTAAGAGAAAGCAATAGTAAGGGGAAAATCCAGGAAGATTATACAGTGGGCACGGAAGAGCTGCAACTGGACAACTTTGTGCACAGACCAAGGTAAGAAAATTTGGACTTAAGTATTGCCTTTGGTAAAAGGGACGTGGTGGCTATATACCTATTTTTGTTTCTCTACAGGTGCATCTCTCCTATTTTTAAGAGGGACAGGATGTCAAAACCTATTCTATTTCATTTCATTTCTATTTCATCCCACCTCTTCTGGGTTTTGCCATGCTTCCAAGATAGAGGGGGGATGTGCCTGCAGGGCATTGCTTTCACTTACTCCCCCTCGCTACAATGTAATCCCTTATTTTGTTTATTGGGGCTGTATCCTGTTTCCTGCATTATCTCTCTCTCTGAATTCTACCTTTTAAACTGTCAATTGAGAACAAAGGAAGAGTTGGGGATGTAACCTCAGTGCCTGGATTTTGTCTACACTCCCAGAGAAAGGTATGAACAATCTGCCGACTCTCACGTCAGCTGGAGATGGGCCAATATTATCTCCTCGGTTCCTACAACAGACTTACATTTGGGAATTGGCTATCCCATGGGGGGCGTCAATCTATGGGGTGGGGTCCTGCTTGGGGACACTTTAACCTACTGTGTTGCATGGGAAATCTCAGATCCTGTCTATTATGCCTGCTGTTGTGTAGTGAGTTCTTCGCGCAGGAAAGGAGAGTGAGTTCAACAAAGCTCATGGTTTATTGCTTGCAGGATCTGAACTGAGAAATGGGCTGCAGCTTGCAGTAATTTATAGCCTGGCCCCTAGGTGGCAGCCAATAGGTTTAAAGCAACCCATTGCTGCCTAGGGGCAGCCAATCGCAGCACTGGAGACCTGGAGTCTGGGTTGCTGAAGAGCTGCTCCAGCTTACCACATGGTGTTACAATTGAGCCCAATACATAACACCTGCTATCTCCTATTCTTAATAAAAGTTCCTGCTTGGAAGAAATTGTTTCCAAGAGTTCTGCTTTCTTAAGATGTGGGCTTGAAGTAGGTCCTGACAGTAGGTGGAGGAGACTCAATGTAATTATGAATGGTGTGTGTGTGTGTGTGTGTATGTGTGTGTGTGTGTGCGTGCAGCTACTAATACAAATAGGCAATACAAACATTTTGGATAAATTTTCCCTCCCACCAGACAGAAGTCCCAAGGAGTTCAGTACTTGCTGTGCTAACCATTCCCAAATGCCATCACTCCATAAATGCATTCAACTGGCTTATTACAATACAAATGGGGCAAGAAAGAAAACTTTACAATGAGTTTCCCCCTTTCCCCCATAGTCTTCCTAATTTTCTTCTGAGGCTTCACATGACAACTCATGGCTCCAGGACTCCTTCCTTCTTCAGATTTTCACAGGAATCTAGGGGACTGGTAGGACTTGGGAAGGTCTGTTCCACTCTGGTTGCATGGTGGCTTTTTAGTGGATGACTGGATTCAAAACTCAATGCCATGGCTCATATGGATGGAGACAGCACCTGGATCAGTGTGCTCTGCTTCCAAAGGTTGGGGGGGGGGTCATCTGTGCAGGGCTAAAAGACATGAGAACAAGAACTCCTCCCCCTTTCTGGGTGGACTCTCCCAGGAGAGGCAGACAAAGGCAAGGAGAACAAAGGAGAAGAAAAGGAGAAGTAGATTGGAGGGTACCTTGCAGGCAGAGTTTGAAAAGGCATTAATACTGCAGTTGTTAAAGAAGTAGATAGACAAACTAAATGAGGTCATCCCAGATGAGAACAAAAGAAAGGCTGGATTCTGGTAAGAACATACATGAAAGGTCTCATTTCTTAACTGTACATTTGTAACATGTTAGGACTTAAGGTTATATTAGTCACAATGTCTGTAGCTGGTCCAATGAAATAATGTAAAAAAAGAGACAGTTTGCATCCATCAAAGAAAGGGACTGAGTTACTTGACTCACAAATTTTCTGGAGGAATATTTAAACTAAACAATGAGGACAGTGAGTTAATTGTTACAGAACATCCCTGCAATCAAAAAACTAGAGGGTTAGCAGTGCATGTAACATAGATGTGTGTGTGGACAAAAATATCAACCTTGCTATCAAGCAAAATCAAGCTTTTAATAGTGAGTACCACACACAATGCAATAACCAAACAGGTGATAAGAAAATAGGGGAATTCAGGCACCACACAGGTTATGTAGAAAGTAAACACAGGGTCAGTCATAAAGGACTCAAATGTCTATACATTAATGCAGAGTATGAACAGTAAACAGGGTGAACTAGAAATTCAAGTAAATGAGGGCAGATATGATAATGTTGCCATTATGGAAATATGGTGGGATGAAACCCACAAATGGAACACTCAGCTAGAGGGATGTAAATTATTTAAAAGGAACAGATTAAATAAAAGAGGAGGTGGAATTGCTATATATATAAGAAATAACTATATCTCTGCAGAGGTAGAGCACAACAATGAAAACTGTCTTGAATGCATATGGGTCTATATAAAAGGGGAAAAAATGACATTGCCATAGGTGTATACTATAGGCCACTCAATTAAACAGAGGAAATAGATGAACTTTTTGCTAGTCAGCTAACTAAGGTATGTAGGAAGCACATCACAATAGTAATGGGCATTTACTCTGGCATAAACTGGGAGACAAACTCTGCACCAAGTGGAAGATCAAACAGATTACTGACAAACCTAGCAAACAATTTTGTCTCCCAAAAGTAGAGAAGGGAACTGGGGGATTAGCCACATTGGATCTAATTCTCACTAACAGAGATGAAATGATAGAAGGCAAGATACAAGGAATCAACACACATCCTGCAGCTATCAGTCCTATGAGAGCCACGATTGCTTTTAACCCTGGAAGTTTGGGAAACTATCCACTGAAAATCTCTTGGAAATTAAAACCCTTCCAGGTTTTACCTGCCCAGTTTCATCAATTTGAAGATAACAATTTGAAAGACTGAATTTTCCACACACGCCACCTTCTTTTGCCAATAGGTAATCTAAAGCTAATTGGTTTTGATAGACTGCTGTCCGGAGTTTATCAGTAGTTACAGCTAACAAGTTCAAGGCTTTATCTAGGTGTTGCCCTGCCAGATCCACAACAGCCTGCAGCCTAATTATACGGTTTATCATATAGATTGGTGTTCTGTAGCCATAGGTGTCATCCTCTACCCAGGTTGCTTGGCCACACACACAAACTATCCTCTCTGAATTCCACAAATCCCCCATTTTCTCATAATAATCAGATTCTGTGCAAGGGAAATTAGAGAAAGCTGTGTCAACCTCTCTTTTTCTTTGATTTCCTGTTTGAACATAGACTGGCACACCAAGCACCTGTCATGACCGTATTGGCAAAAGAAAGAATGAGGGCTTTATCCAACCCAATACACATGATCCTGACCAATTCTTAGGTAACACCTCATAAGCAAAGGTGCCACAAATCCAGTACATGTCACTGGGGGCTACCCATTCCTCTTCCTTGTTGGAGTTCAGATAAGGCATGATAGTCATATCAAACTTTAAAGGTTCAGAGGCATTTCCCAAAGATGTCCATACCTTATACTGTTCATCCCAATCCCCCAAACAGATAAGATCTCCCACTGGCTGATCCCCTCTGTGTGTAAAGCAGTTTCGGCCAACCAGATTTGTTGTGAGAGTCCACACTGTGCCATATACATGCATTCTTTGGGTGATATTACCTGCCCTTGTCATATTGTTATATATTTTTGGGTTAGCTTCCATCGCCTCCCATGGCCACTGTTCCCCCAGATTCATTCCTCCACATACAAAACAATTCTTTACAGTCAGAGCTTTTGCTATTTCCTTTTGCTAATGACAGAAATAGATTGGTTGCTTTCATAGAAACCTCGAATTGGTCTTTTGATTTCTCCATTCGGGCTAAAGTGTCATATACTGACCATCCTAGAGATTTTTGTTCTCCATCATAGAGTACCTGTTTTACGATTGTGATATAGGTCTTTGGATCCTCCCCTGTCCCATCAATTCCTATGGCATACACTTATTGACTAGGCATCTCTCGGTTGACTTCCAGTACCACTTGATAATTTTGAGCCATTCGGTGGACATTAGTCAAGTACTTGCACCCCTGATATCCTCCCCCGGTATATTCACAAACACATTCCCACCATGAGCAGGCTGTTTTTCCAGCATATCCTGCACAGGGGAGATATGTATGTCCCTCTGTGATCCATGAGCCCTTTGTGTCACACAAATACTTATGATTGGACCAATATGCTTTTCTCCAACTGTCGTCTCCACATTTTATGGCCCTTTTTCCTGAAGGACTCCAATCCATAGCTTGGCAGAAATCAATAGTGATCTTAGCTCTCTGGTTTAAAGTTTGTAATAACAGGGTCCAATTAAGGTAGTTGCTTGGCCCCACCTTAGCCTCATAAAACAAACCAACATAGATTGAGAAGTTAAGCCTAATTGGGGTCTCAGGGTTGTAACATATCTTTTTCCCCTCTTGTGAACACAGGGAATACATAGTCTTGTTATGTAGACATGTGATCCCTTCTGGTTTACAACAGAGGTATTAATTATATGGGTCCCATGCCTTGCCTTGGTTATACAGGTGTCACAGGCGTCAGTTTTGGTCCCATTCCTTTGGTTACCCCTAACTTTTTTTGTCCTTATTGGTGTGACTTGAGGAACTGGTGTTTTTTTCTGATACCTTATGTGATCATCCCTATAACATTTTATTCCATCTGACCCATTACACTTTTTATATATTACTTGATTGAAAGTGCATACTGGCAAATTGAATTGGGTACAGGTTGTTGGCACTGATCCACTGGCTGTCAGGGTCTGTCCATTCACACAAGGTTCACATCCTTGGTGACTTATGGCCCTTCTGATTCTTATCTTACCAGGACCTTGCTTCTTTGATCTCCTGATTGTTACACCATCTTCTGATATGTGCAAAACACAGGTTCCTCTCCATCCAGGCCTCAACTGAGGGATCGTTCTTATGCGTTCACATACCCAAAATACTGGGACACCAAAATCCAAAGTTAGAGGGGGGGGGCGTTCCATTGTAAGGGGCTTTTGCACCCATTCCTTTTCTGTACACATAACCCACATACTCAAAGGCTTCAGGATAGGCTGGTTGCTTGGCTTGACAAGCATCCTTAGCAATTCTATCAAACACCTGTGGATACTGACAGGGATGTGGTAAACTGTAATGCCAATATTCAGGATTAAAACTAAGTGGAGGATTTCCATCACAATCTCCATTGCTTACAAGATATGATTCAACGATCTGAGGTGCTTCCTCTGGCTTACTCCAAAGTCCATAATTATGAATACAAACATTGTTACATGTGGTAGTAACACAATACACCAGACATGTCAAACACAAGGCCCAGGGGCTGGATCCGGCCCGCGAAGTGGTTTCATGTGGCCCGCGAAGCCATCCTGGAAACAGTAAGGGAATGGCCCCTACTGCCTTGGCCCTGGCCCAGAGACTCTCGTTCTGCCAGAGACCTTCAGATCTGTCCCACTCCTGCCCAGGCCCCCATAGGCACCCTTGATGCGAACAATGTAGAGCTGGCCATGCCCACCCAGTAGGCGTACACACTCTAGCCACACCCACCCAGTAGGCCACACCCACCCAGGCCATACCCACCCGGCCCCCTGAGGGCATCCGCAATGCTGATGCAGCCCTCAATGAAATTAAGTTTGACACCCCTGCAATACACCCATAACAGAAGTAAACTTTTCTCCATTCTTTTCCCGTGCATAGAAAGTCAGCTTCCAGAGTGACTTAGTAGGGGTTTTCACTACTGTGCGTAGAGGAACCTATTGCCAGTAAGGTTCCAGCAGAGTAGCCTTTCAGTGAATATACTAAAGCTTCTTAAATAAGTCCAGCTACACTAACAAATCATATATCACTTTCGTTTAAATGTGGGAACCACTGGATCTTTAGACACCACCCATTCAGATTCAGCTGCTGCTTTGACTCTTGTCCAGTGGATCCATGATTTGGATTCTTCAATCTTGACAGCAAGAGGAGAGGACATAATAACAACATACAGTCCTTTCCATCTGCCTTCTAGCTGTTCCCACTTCCAATGTTTCACCCAGACTCTGTCTCCAGGTTTGAAGGGATGACTCTTTGTTACTATTCTAGGAGGGGTTTGCTCCAGCACATAACCTTGAAGCTTTTCAACTTGTTTATTGAGTTCTTGTACCATCTCTATGTTCCACACTCCCCCTTTATGTCAGAAATCTGGCCATCCCATCAGTTTTCGATGTAACAGAGTGGGAGGATGACCAAACATCAATTCAAACAGAGATAATCTGTATTGTCTTCGCAGCGAACACATCACAGAATACAGTGCTAAGGGCAAAGCATCAGGCCACTTCAAATGGCTCTCAGCATGTATTTTAGTAATTTTCTCCTTTAAAGTGTGGTTCATTCGTTCCACCTTAGCCCCCGCCTGCTGCGTCAACTCTCCCAATGCAATATTGTATCTACGTATAGATTGAAAGCCTTCTTGAAATTGGGTACGACTAAAGCTAGTGCTGCTGTAAGACCAAGCTTAATGTCCTTGAAAGCCCTTCTTTGTTCTCCTCCCCACTGAAAATGTTCAAAGTCTCCCCCCTTTGTAGCTGTATAAAGCAGAGCTGCCAACAGTGCAAAATTAGGTATCCAGATCCTGCAGAAACTAGCCAACCCCCAAAAGCCTCGCAATTGCCTTCTGTTTGCTGGTTCAGCAATAGCTAGAATCGCTTGCTTCCTTTCCTGTCCTTGGGCTCTCTGACCATGCTCAATATCATATCCCAAGTATCTTACTTTCTGCTGTACCAACTGTGCCTTCTTTTTGGACATCCTATCGGCATAGCCCACTGCAGCCCAGAACTCCTAAGCTCAAGCGATCCACCAGTTTCAGCCTCCGGAATAGCTGAATTACAGGCTCGCACCACTGCACCCAGCTATTTACGAATGACCTTCCTGCTCCTGTATCTCCCAAAAACATCTTTCTATGGTCCCCTATATTCATAGTTACCAAAGGCTCGGGGGGGGGGCTCCTCTAAGCCTGGTCTCCGTCAATCTGTCCAACTTGTCCCTGCCAATCCAATCCCCTCTATCTCACATTCACCCTCCATTCTTCCTCTACCTCCTCAGTTCCCTCGGGATCCTCTACCTCTCAAGGAAAATCCAGTCTGTACCTTGCCTATAGACCTTCCTCTTCCAAAACCTGTTCTTCCTCTCTAGCCTCGTCCTCTCGTCCCTCTTTTCGGATATTCCCTATGCCAATGATCTTCTTCCCTACAATACGCACACTGGTCTGACCCAAGCACCGTCTTTCCTTGTAAAGCTACTGCCAACAATTCCGTTTTCCTCTGCATTCGTGCTTCCCTCTCTCTTTCTCTCTATTAACATACACTTTCCTTGCCACCTCCAACAATTCACCGGTATTCTTTCCTAAAGCTCCTTCCAACCTTTGTAACTTCTTCCTAATATCACCATAACTTTGTGTTATGAATCTCTCATTCAACATTCGTACACTGACTGCGTGTGTCAGATCTATCTGCGTATACAGCTCATAAGCCTCTATCAGCCATTGCAAAAAACTCTCTGGGCTTTCATCTGCTCCATGCATTACCAAAGACTGCTTAGACATATTCACAGGGGCTTTTCCTGCCTTCCGAAGCACCTCTACTGTTAAATTCTGATATTCCCGGAACAATGTCCTTTGCGCTGCATCCCTAATGTTCCAGTCTGGATCCTGCTCCAGTGCCCTTGTCTGTAACTCTGCCTGTATATTCTGCATGTTAGGGTACCCTTCTATAACACACTTTCTAACCACGGCTCTCTACTTGTGTTAGTTCGGTTAACTCTTTGGACTTCCCTGACAGATCCGTAACATTGTTTCCAATTGAACAAATCAGTTGCAGTGAAGGGGACATACTAGCAAACAGGTTGCACGTTCGCTTGTCCCGTGGCATCAATGACTCTCTGATCAACTTGCCTGAAGGGCGCCATAGTTCCCCCCTCTTCTATTCTGCTCCCCTTGTATATATGGCTACCGGGGATGCCACCCCAGTTTCTTCATCTTCCTCCTCTCTTCTGCCTCCTCCCGACCCCTGGACTCAAACCAGAGGGTTCACTAAGACCTGGCCCCTAGCCACGTCTTGATTATTCGGCTATATTGCCATTTGGTGGCTTTCGGATAAGAGACCTTGTATTGAACATGATTGAAATATGTATCAAATCCCTTAAACATGCACTCTAATGGAGTGTTTGCCACACTACTACCTTCACCTATCTCACCACTCTCACTCACAGAGAAACCCCCCCCCCCTCATCCTTGGTGGCTGTATGCACCCTTCTCTTTCGTCCTTAGGAGCCATGGGCTCCTTTCTTCTTTGCTTCTTTCTTACTGCTAACTGCACTTCACTTAGCGCTGCAGCAGCTGCTGCCGTTTGCGGTTGCAGACGCAGCACATACGGAGGGGTTCTAAAAGTCATTTCCTCTTCCTCAACCAGCACCTCTTTCTTAGCATCTGACACCTTGGTTTTGAATATTTTCACATCCTTAAATCTTTTTGACACAACATTTAGCTTCTTTCCTTTAGGTCTAGCAACACAGAGGTGAACCATTTCAGCCTGACATTGTAATAGGTCCTCTGCCTTCTCTTCTACTGCATTACACCACTGATCTATATACTGATATTGATTGGGGTACTTTTTCTCATTTGCTGCTATCATGGCCCTGAGGTCGTTGATGAGCTGTTTTTTGAATGTACCCTCTTGCAGCCACCCAACACTCATATGTGACCACTACTTTTCACATAGAAGCCTCAGTCTCTCTTTCATCACCTTAGGATAGGGGACTTTATACTGCGTATGATTAAAATAATCATCAAAACCTTTCAACATGCATTCCAGCGGTGTGCTGGGAACACTGCTTCTCTCCCCCCCCCCATTCTAAGAACACTGCCACTGACCTACGGTGCTGGACGTTCCAACGGTCACCAATAGGAACTGCAATGGCTTAACCTCCCACACAGTCTAACACAGACTATTTTAAGATCACCGTCCCGAGTCCAGGAGGATGATCAGACCCCCTGTCCTATCTTCAAATGAGATAGGTACTTTTCCCCTTTAACACATACTTGCCTGAGGCATCTCCACACTTCATCCTTTCCCCGTCCTGGCCAGGATTTGTGTTCCTTCCATCAAGGGATCTTGGACTAGCTGTCAGCACCGTCAGCCCCGCAGAGGTGTCACTGCTGTCTCCCAGAGGTGCTTTCCCCCGTGGCGCCTGGAGAATGATTCAGGAGTGTCCTCTCATCGGGTCTGAGGGGTCGGGCTGCCCTCAGTGAAAAATCGCCTCACTATGGAGTCCCTTCGTGGTCGCCATGAAACTGTTGTAGAAAGAAGAGACTCACACAAGCTCTTCAGGAAAGGAAAGGTTTATTGCGCAGGTTCAGAAGGCTTAAACAAAGCAAAGGGTCTGAACCCCAAAGGGCTCATGAACAGACATATATATACACCTCTAATTCCTAGTTATACATTGTTATACATTGTTCCTTATATGGTTACATCCTGCACATTCTTATCAGACAGCAGTTTACATAAGAAAATTACATGAAGTACGTGTAGTTTCACAGACAAGATATGACTATCCCAATCAACATCTACCTTTAGGACAAGACTATGTATGCTGGATGGAGTCACTGAAGCAGTAGGCGTGAGCTTGGATGGACTCCAGAGGATGGTGGAGGACAGGAAGGCCTGGAGGAATGTTGTCCATAGGGTCACGATGGGTCGGACACGACTTCGCAGCTAACAACAACAACATGTTTGCTTAAACAATGACCTTTGTACACTTCCTCTTTATCTGAATGTTAAGACTCTGAGGCACTACATTTTTAAATACCTTCTATCCCTTATAATCAGACATAGCATTCCCCTCTGCACTCCTGTTACCATCCCACTTTGGATCTGCAGCAGGGATCTTAGCCTGTTCATTCTTTTGTAAATCTTTCTCTTGCACTGTTCACTAGCCGCTCACCTAATCATCCCATTCTCCTCTGGTGTAAACATGTTAAAAATGGGTTGCATTTCTCCCCATGAATATTCTATTGGTCCTAAAAACATTTCTACCCTGTTTTCCTACTTCAATAGGATCTTCTATTAGTTTGAGCAATTCTTTCCTAAATTGTCTGATTTGAAATTATGGGCAGCAATTTTTCCCCCCTGGAAAGGGGTTTTCCCCTCTCTTGTCACCTTCCAAACTATAGGAACATCAAGAAATACATAGCTTTCTATGAGTTTCTTTAGATTAATTTTCAACTTAACTCTCTCACACAAAATAACAGATCACAGTTCTCACCTTTCATCCTGACCAGGCATAAAACTTCACACAACTCCTTTCTCTCTCTCTCTTTGCCATCTGATTATTCTTTTTAACACCTTCTATTGTCCTTCTAATTACTAAGAAACTAGCCTTCTTCACCCTTTCTTGCATTTACACCAGATACAAAAAAAAAAATTCCAAATACTTCACCTAGGCAAAACAATCATTATTTTCAAGGAGCTTTTTCACAAGCCAAATTTCCCAAATTTCCTTTTGGAATAAGGCCTTGTTTTGTATATTATTGTTAGAGGGTCTCTCTCCCCCCATCCAGGTCTTTAGAAATGAGTCAACACAAACACAGAGACCCTTAAACATCATTTGAAGACCTTTGGAGGTTTGTGTCCTTTTAAATTTCCACTTTTACTCTATTGGGGCAATTAGTAGCTTGCTGTTCAGGCAGTGGGGAAATGCAAGGAGCGTTTCTGATAGACCTCAACCACTGCCTATCCATTCCCCACCACTCTAAGCCAAGCTGAGAAGCTCAATTTAATTTATTGCATGGTCAAACATGTACTTAGGCCAGATATATATTGTAATGTATCATCCTTCCTCTGTTCAAATGCCTTGTTTAAAGCATTGACTTAAAATACTTCAACATTCTCCCTAAGGCATTCCCATCTCCCTAAAGGGATTAATTCCAAAAAGGAAATATCTTTCCTCATTTTTTTTTATTGGCCGGCACACTGGCCAGGGAGGGATCCATTCTCTTCAAACTCTGATTGCCTTGGATTACCTGTCAGGCTGAGTTAAAGTCCTTCCTTGAGTCAGCCGACTTTCCCTTAGGTTTTCACTGGGTCCTGGCTTTTTGTCTCGGGATATCTGATTCCTCTTTGTTTCAGCAGGGGCAATCCAACTTTTACCCAGGTGTGCACTTCCCTTTCGAATATCCCAGAGGATAGAACAGATGCAAATCCCAGAGGAGTTCCCAAGGCTATTATGTGCTCCTGGCTACTTTCCTTCATGACCAGAGGCAAGCTCACCTGATAAATAACCAGCCAAGACACAGTGAAGGCCTTTTGTTTCATTTATTGCAATAAGTGGGGAAAGAAGCTATCAAAGCTTGGTTCTCTCCAAAGTTTCAACCCAAAATATTCCCTTCTTTATACAACCCGATCCTGGCTGCCACATCCCTCCTCTTTCCCCACTGGCTGAGGTACTATGAGGTTACACTCTTTCCGACTGCCTCATACCTATTTCCTGCTACATACTAAATCATCTTATTTGTCTCTTGAGAAACCTATATGCGGGTCAAGAAGCAACAGTGACAACTGGACATGGAACCACTGATTGCTTCAAAATTGCGAAAGGAGTCTGGCAAGGCTGTATACTGTTGCCCTGCCTATTTAACATATGCAGAGCACATCATGAGAAAGGCAGGGCTAGATGAATCAAAAGTTGGAATTAAGATTGCCGGAAGAAATATCAACAACCTTAGATACACAGATGATACCACTCTAATGGCAGAAAGTGAAGAAGAACTAAAGAGCCTCTTGTTGCGGATGAAGAAGGAGAGTGCAAAACTTGGGTTGAAACTTAACATTAAGAAAACCAAGATCATGGCATCTGGCCCTCTCAATTCCTGGCAAATAGATGGGGAAGAAATGGAGGTAGTGACAGATTTTATTTTCCTGGGCTCCAAGATCACTGCAGATGGGGACTGTAGCCAAGAAATTAAAAGATGCTTGCTCCTTGGGAGGAAAGCTATGGCAAATCTAGACAGCACACTAAAAAGCAGAGACATCACCCTATCAACAAAAGTGCATATAGTCAAGGCTATGGTCTTCCCAGTTGCAATGTATGGCAGTGAAAGTTGGACCATAAGAAAGGCTGAGTGCCAAAGAATTGAGGCCTTTGAACTATGGTGCTGGAGAAGACTCCTGCGAGTCCCTTTGACTGGCGATCAAACCAGTCAGTCCTAGAGGAGATCAATCCTGACTGCTCTTTAGAAGGCCAGATCCTGAAGCTAAAACTCAAATACTTTGGTCACCTAATGAGAAAGAAGGACTCACTGGAGAAGAGCCTAATGCTGGGAAAGATTGAGGGCAATAGAAGAAGGGGACGACAGAGAATGAGATGGCTGGATGGAGTCACTGAAGCAGTGAGCTTAGATGGACTCCAGAAGATGGTAGAGGACAGGAAGGCCTGGAGGAATGTTGTCCATACGGTCGCGATGGGTCAGACATGACTTCGCAGCTAACAACACTAAATCATACATCACATGTAAAATATTAGACATATTCAATTGTTGGTTTTGAGTTATGGGCCCCTTAGAACAATAGGGGTTTTTTTCTGATTTTCTGTTTAGTTAGGTTTTCATGGCTAGCCATTTCCTCTTACAGATGTTTTTATAGCTTGTCTTCTTCTTTTCCCACTCTAAGACCCAGCTAATTTTTGCCTACGTATTTATCTTACATCTTGCCTTTATGCTATCCTTTCCTGTTTCCCAGCCATTGTAGTTTTTGGTAAGCTTGTTTGTCCAGGCAGTAAGTTTCCACTGCAGCAAATTCAATTTTAAATTTCACTTTCAATATTAAATTTTGAAAACCTTTCCTTTACTTCTATCAGGCAGCATACAACCTAATCTCCAGTAGGGATTGTCTTTAAAAAAAAACCTTGCATCACTTTGTTTTAACAAAAATAAAATAGATGCAACTTTTCCTTCTCATACTCAGTGATACAATATATTTTAACCCTATCACATACCCACAGTCTGAAGGGGAAGGAAGAATGAGACAAGATAAGAATTAAGTAATTACCGTCTAAACTTATTTCTAGCACTTTCATTTTAGCAAGAATAGGAATTAAAGCAAGACCACCTTTACTTTAGACAAATTGTTTAGCTAGCCAGGGAAAATTTTGAAAGGCAATGCAGCAAATTTATTAGATCTAAAACAGGGGTGTCAAACTCAATTTCATTGAGGGCCGCATCAGCATTGCGGTTTCCCTCAGGGGGCCGGGTGGGTATGGCCAGGTGGGCGTGGCCTACTGGGTGGGTGTGGCTAGAGTGCATATGACCTACTGGGTGGGCGTGGCCAGCTCTACATCGTTGGCATCAAGGGTGCCTATGGGGGCCTGGGCAGAAGTGGGACAGATCTGAGGGTCTCTGGCAGAAGGAGGGTCTCTGGGCCAGGGCCAAGGCAGTGGGGGCCGTTCCCTCACTGTTTCCAGGATGGCTTCGCGGGCCACATGAAACCACTTTGTGGGCCGCATCCGGCCCCCGGGCCTTGTGTTTGACATGTCTGATCTAAAAGAAACATTTAGAAAAAAAAGAGACAGAAATCTAAAAAATTAAACCACAGAAATTAAGCTGCAGTGAAATTCCAAAGAAAACATATCGTTCCATTTTGAGTCAATATGTGCTGCTAATATAATCTAATTAGCTATTTGTACTTCAAAGAAATAAATTGAAAGAACTCAAGTGCGGTTCAATATAAAATAAATAGCGTACTTATATTGGCATCCATAAATGCAGTGCCACCAAAAATTGCACTTAAATTTTGGAAGAAGGCAGGCAAAATCAAAGAAATAACTTTTAATACTTTTTAATATCTTTAAAATCTTTTTTTTTCTTTGACAATTATTGGTAATCAGTTGCAATTAATCAGAATAGTTTTAGTTTGCTAAATTTACAGAATTGCTAAATAATGAAGGTCATATTTCAATTGTTGCATCCAATTAATTAATCTTTCATTATGTTAGATTACAAATGTTGCATTTAAATTGAAGTTCAATCACTTTTAGCTTTTGAAAAATAGTATTCAGGGCTGATTTTAAACACATCTTTACATGGAATGTCATATTTTTATACAAAAAATGGATTTACATTATTTAAGCATTTCCTCTAATGGGGATATGACAGAAGCAGCCTTTGTTGCCCAGGTGAATGTTTATCCTTAGGAATGGAGAGAGGTTTCAGATGATTAGTCCTCCTAAATTCCAGAATACTGCTATTGACAACTTTCTGGACTACCTGGACCAGCAGAATTCTTTATTTTCATTTCATTTAATGTATTTTTTATTATTAAGAATAAATCTTTGAGCAGAACTACTGATTCCAAATACAACATTTAGTGTAGGGAAGAATCTGTTGGTGCATGATTAAATAGAATTGCTTTTATCTGAAGGATTTAGGAATTTTGGAAAATAGGTTTTCATCTATTCTGAGGAATAAAGGAAAGTAACATGTTTATGTATTATTTTGTTTATTCAATTATATCTTGTCTTTATTTCAGAACTTCAAAGCAAGCACCTCATTTTTTTTTCTTCTCAAAAGAAACCCAATGAAATGAACTCAGTTCAGAAAGTGATTGGTGCTACGCAGTGGTGGGATTCAGCCAATTTGCACCAGTTCAGCAAAACTGGTAGCTAATTTTTTGTTGCTCAGGCCCAGAACAGACTTCCGGAAGCAGCATCCACACAGTGAACTGGTTGTTTACGTATTTGAATCCCACCACTGGTGGTAAGGCAGTGCTCAATATAAATTTGTCACATGTAGCTAGAGCAGGTACTTTTTAATTTTGAATAATTATTCTGATATTGTCAATTCAGCTTTAAAATTTGTAGATCCATTTCCTTTTGCTCATAATGACCTTAATAAGGCATTTCATTCATGAGATTTTTGTTTCCAGAGTAGGCCTGTCTCATATGGCCTGAGAATATCATGGGTACAACTAAGCCAGCTGCACACTTTACTTTCACTTTATTACTAAATACCATTATGTGAAAGCCTCAGTTGTCTAAAGCCACGAAGGGTGATGAACAGAAATATCAATGGGCCAAACTGTATGGAAGATTGTGATCTGGAATGTAAAAGAAACATATATATATATAAATATAATGTAAATGTAAAAGAAGCATATATATTTGTATTTGTATACCGCCCTTCTCCCGAAGGACTCAGGGCAGTGAACAGGGCAACAAATAAAAATACAAAAATGCAAACATTAAAAAAGATTAAACAAATGCCCAGAAACTAACAACAAGAAGTTAAAATACATTAAAACTATATTAAAAATCCCAACCCATCACCCATCAGGCCAGGCTGGCTTGTTAAAACAGATAGGTCTTCAGATCGCGTCAGAAGGAGTGAAGGTTGGGATCCATCCGGAGCTCAACCGGCAGATGATTCCACAAATCCGGAGTGCCCACAGAGAAGGACCCCCCCCCCCCGGGGGCCACCAGATGACACTCTCTGACCGGTGGCACCCTGAGGAGGCCCTCTCTGTGGGAACGCACAGGGCGGAGGGAAGTTGATGCCAGCAGCATCAAGGTACTCCGGACCCATGCCATGTAGGGCCTTGAAAACCATAACCAAAATCTTGAATCTCACTCGGAAGACAATTGGAAGCCAATGCAGCTCATGGAGCAGAGGTGTAACATGGGAGTATCGGGAAACTCCCAGCACAACTCTCGCGACTGCATTCTGTACCAGTTGGAGCCTCCGAGTGGTCCTCAAGGGGAGCCCCATGTAGAGAGCATTGCAGTAGTCTAGACGAGAGGTCACGAGCGCATGAGTGACCGTACGCAAGGCATCCCGGTATAGATAGGGCCGCAACTGGCGCACCAGGTGAACCTGAGCGAAGGCCCCCCTAGTCAAAGTAGTTATATGATCTTCCAGGGTAAGCTGTGAATCTAGGAGGACTCCCAAGTTGCGAGCCCTATCTACAGGGGGTAATAGTTCACCCCCCATAGAAAGAGATGGAGTAATCTGATCATCCCGAGATGCCGATACGTACAGCCACTAAGTCTTGTCGGGGTTGAGTTGAAGCCTGTTCCTCCCCATCCAGACCCGAACCGCTTCCAGGCAACGGGACATCACGTCGAGGGCATCACTGGGGTGGTTTGGGGTCGAAATAAAAAGCTGGGTATCATCAGCATACTGATGATACCCAACTCCAAAACCACGAATGATCTCACCCAGCGGCTTCATATGTTAAACAGCTTTTATTGTAAATATTTATAAATGAAGCAATAAAATTGTGAAACAATAAAATGGGTAGGTACAATGATGGTGATATGATCTGATTATTAATTAAGCTAAAGTTAAAGGTAAACAAATATGTAGATTTAACAAAAGGGCTAAAGATGAAAAAGAACTTTCTGATTGGTATATGAAAGTGCCCAGATATGAAAAAGAAACTGAAAAAAATAAAACAAGCAGATAATTGGAAAACATCTAATCTGTTAAAAACAAACTATTTTAATCCTGTCAAGGTAATATGGGTATAATTTTGTCTATTGCATTAGGCCATCAAAGTCAATTAAAACTAAATTGGGGAGGATCATTTAGTGGCATGAATATCCAATCATAGTAATTTATTTAATTTATTAATTTATACAATATAACAAATCAAACACACAATATATATGTTTAGAAAATTGTTACTTTTAAAATATTGTTTCTTTTAAGAATATTCTACCAAGATATTTTAGTACTACCACTTACTTATGGTTTTAAAAAACAGCCTTTATATCGTTGATTCTGAAGGAAGATCAAGATGCTACTCAAGCCAAAAGCTATAGGCCAATATTGCTTTTAAACACTGATTACAAGATATTTGCAAAAATTTTAGCAAATAGATTAATGAAGGTAATGCAGCAAATGATTCATAGTGACCAAACTGGATTTATAAGTGGTAGACAAATGAAGAATAATGTGAGACATATTGTAGACATTGGAATTTTTGGATAGAAATAACCAGGTTCCTGCAACGCTGATCTTTTTGGATGCTGAAAAAGCCTTTGATCAATTGGATTGGCAATTTTTGTTTAAGGCATTGGGGAAATGGAGCTTTGGGAAAATTTTTTACAAACTATTAGAGCAATATACCAGAAGCAAACAGCTCAAATAATAGTTAATGGTAGTTTGACAGAAACATGTAATATTGAAAAAGTACAAGACAGGGCTGTCCATTGTCACCACTGCTGTTTGTTTTAACATTGGAAATATTATTGATTAAAATACGAGATTCAAATAAAATTAAGGGAATTAAAATAAAAGATCAAGATTATAGATTGAGAGCATTTGCAGATGACCTGGTTATTACAGTAAGTCAACCGACTTATTCAGTTGTTGAGTTGATGGAGATAATAACCTCATATGGGAAAGTCTCTGGATTTAAGATAAATACGCAAAAAACTAAAATATTGTCTAAAAATATGACTATAGAACAAAAGGTTGTCTTAGAAGAGTTAATGGGATTTGGAATAGTTAAAAGGGTTAAATATTTGGGGATATATTTGTCACCCTCAAATGTGAAGTTATATAAAAATAATTATGAATTGTTATGGTCAAAAATACAAAAAGAGCTAGATGGTTGGAAAAAATTACAATTATCCTTATTGGGAAGAATTGCAGCAGTAAAAATGAATGTTTTGCTAAAATTTTTATTTTTGTTTCAAATGATATCTATACTTAAAAAGGATTCAAATTTGGAAGAATGGCAGAAAGGTATTAATAAATTTGTTTGGGCAGGGAAAAAAACCACGAGTTAAATTTAAGATAATGCAAGACATACGTGAAAGAGATGGTCTTAAAATGCCTAATCTTAAATTATACTATGAGGCTGCTGCTTTATCATCAATTAGTGATTGGTTTAATTTAACACAAGGGAGACTATTAAATCTCGAGGGTTATGATTTGTTATTTGGTTGGCATGCATATTTATTGTATGATAAGAAGGTAGATAATGTGTTTAAGATACATATATTAAGGTATGCTCTGTTGCGAGTTTGGAAAAAATATCGACATAAGTTAAATTATAAAATACCAATTTGGGCAATACCTAAACATGCAATAGAAAATATAAATGTTCGATTTAAACATGATGAGATTACATATAAAGAAATTTTAAGGATAGAAAAGAATGTATGGCAATTAAAGCCATATAATATTTTAAAAGAAGAAAAGATTGTACAAACTTGGTTTCAGTACGGGCAGTTACAAGCTAGATGGAAAGAAGATCAGAAAGTTGGTATTTCGATAACTGATGGAAATTTGGTAAAACAAATTAGAGATCAAGCACATATAAGAAGGATATATAATGCATTGATAGAAATTGACTCAGAAATAGAACTTGTTAAAGATTGTTAAAGATAAAATGGGCCCAGAATTTTCAGGAGGTGATAACAATGGATACTTGGGAAAAGATTTGGGTCAGAAACGTAAAATTTACACAGGCTAAAAATTTAAGAGAGCATTTTTATAAAATGTTTTATAGATGGCACTTAGACCCAAAAAAATTAGCAAGTATGTATCCGAACTGTCAGCCTAAATGTTGGAGGTGTGGCTGTGAGGATGCAACATATTATCATATATGGTGGACTTGTAAAAAAAGTCAAAGCTTTTTGGATTAAAATTTGGTGGAACCTGCAAAAGATATTTAAGAAAAAGATAAGCTTTTCTCCACAGTTGTTTTTGTTGGGTATTATTACAGATTTTACTCTTATAGATACTAAATTGATGTTGAATTTAATTACGGCAGCAAGACCTTTAGCAGAGCAATATTGGAAGAAGGAGGAACTGCCTACTATAGAAGAGTGGACTTTGAAAGTTTCTAACTTGGCGGAAATGTCAAAGATTTCAGCATATTTGAAAGAACAATTGCAACAGAGATATATTGTGGAATGGAGAAGATGGATCGAATATATTCAGAATAAATATGGGACTAAAAAGTTTCATTTAGCATTTGAATAAGTAGTGGTTTTATAAGATGTATTATTAGTTATTTGTTATTTGTTAGTAATATAGTTATGTTTACGGAGAGTTAAAGTGCGATAGAATTTAATGTTTTCTTTTTGTTGTTAGCATATTGTAGCTTAAGTTTGTAAGTTTATACCCTGTATTCAGTTCTGGGAAGTCGGGGAGGGGGGACGGGAGGGGAGGGGAGGGTTGGGGGGAGGGGAGGGGGAGGGACGGAGTTTTTTCTATTTAAAAATGTACTGTAAAACCTTTTTTTAAAAAATCCTTTTTTGACTGACCAATCTAATTTGAGCTATTTCAAACCTTGTTCTTTTTTTTCCTCAGCAACATAAGATTCTAACAGTGAAGAAACACTATTGTCTTGTATCCAGTTGAACTCTATGATTAACTGGACTGAATGTATTATTGAAAAAAATTACTAAATTCAGATTCATCTTCAGTATATTCAGTATAACTCAAGTGCCTGAGAAATCACTGAATCTTCATAGCATATTTGATAATTAATAGGATTGATCAGATATGCTATGAAGATTTGGTGATTTCTCACCAAAAAATTATCTTACAGTAGTCTTTTATGAAAGCATTCATTGAATTTGTCCTTATATAAGTAAAACAGCATTGCACTTTTACTGTTACATCTAGATTTGTGATGTTAAATATTTATGATATTTTTATTTTGTTTTCAGTTTTGAAATAGGTATCTGGAACCTTGGGGAAAAGTGACCAGATCATACTGAAATTCAATATAATCCAAACACAAGCAATAGAAACTAATCCAACCAGTGTCTTAAACTTAAAAAGAGCTGATTTTAACAAACTGAGAGAGAATTCAGAAAAGATTCCATGGATGAAAATCCTAAAGGGGAAAACAACCCAAGAAGCGTGGGAAACTCTGAAAAATATGATCATAAAATTCCAGTCCAGCACAATACCACTCAAAAAGAAAAACAAGAAACTCAAGGAGAAACAAGCATGGCTGCACACAGCTCTCTCCAACAAACTGAAACACAAAAAATGTACAAAAAATGGAAAGAGGGACACATAACTAAGGCTGACTACCAGCAGACATTCAGAACATGCAAAGATGAAGTCAGGAAAGCAAAGGCTCAGAGTGAACAAAGACTTGCAATAGAAATCAAGGACAATAAAAAAGTTTTTTCAACATATTAACAAGAAAAAAGTCAAGGAAACTATAGATCCACTAAAGAGAGAAGATGGCAAGGAAGTAACAGACAATAGAGAGAAAGCAGAGCTGCTTAACTCATTCTGTGCATCAGTTTTCACACAAAAAGAAATTATAGCCCAGCATACCAGAAAAACTACTGCAAAAGACAAACTAGAAACAAAAATTAAAATAAGCAAGAAAATGGTAAGAGAACACCTATCCGACCTTGACGAATATAAATCACTGGGACCTGACAGATTACATCCCAGAGTTCTGAAAGAGCTGGCAGATGTTATCTCAGAACCATTGCCCCATATCTTTCAAAAATTCTGGAGCACCAGGGAAGTACCTGAAAAGGCTGATGTGGTTCCCATGTTCAAGAAAGGGGGAAAAAACAAACCTAGGAAACTATAGACCAATCAGTCTAACATCAATACCTGGGAAGATCCTTGAAAAGATAATCAAAAAACAGATCTGTGAATGACTAGAAGCAAACAAAATTATAACTAGTAGCCAGCATGGGTTTGCTAAAAAAAGATTATGCCAAAACCAATCTTATTTTATTCTTTGATAAAATGATTAAATTAATAGACCAGCAAAATGCTGTGCACATAGTATACTTAGATTTCAATAAGGCATTTGACAAAGTAGATACAACCTACTGCTTAATAAGCTAGAAAAAGGTGGAATAGAAAACATCACCACCAGATGGATCTGTAGCTGGCTGACCAACTGTACTCAGCGAGTAATCCTCAATGGTATTACATCCACATGGAGAGAAGTAAGCAGTGGGGTACCAGTACTCTTTAATATCTTCATAAATGTCTTAGATGAGGGAACGCATCAAATATACAGATGACACTAAACTGGCAGGAATAGCCAACACCCCAGGATCCAAAAAGCTCAGGATCCCACAAGCTCTTGACAAACTCGAAAAAAAGGTCCTATCCAACAAAATGAATTTTAATGTGGAGAAAAGCAAAGTTTTAAATTTAGGCAGTTTTACATTTCCTGGTTCATACTCTCCTGCATTTTAAGTTGTACTTTTTTGGATTTTAGGCTAATTTTGACCTATGTTTGACTATGAACCAGCAGTGTGCAGCAGCAGCCAAAAAAGCTAATACAATCCTGGGTTGTATAAACAGAGGCATAGAATCAAAATCACTCAAAGTATTAGTGCTGCTTTATAAAACTCTAGTAAGACCATACCTGGAATACTGCAACCAATTTTGGTCACCATACTACAAAAAAGATGTTGAGACTTTGGAAAAAGTTCAGAAAAGAGCAGGAAACACCTGCTGCCGGCATCAAGCTCCCTTCGTCCAATGCGCTCCCACAGGGAGGGTCTTCTCAGGATGCTGCCGATGAAAGATTGTCGGCGGATAACACCCAGGGGAAGGGCCTTCTTGGTGGGTGCGCCTGCCCTCTGGAACCAGCTGCCCGTGGAGCTTAGGACTGCCCCCGACCTTCGCACATTTTGCCGGGACCTGAAGACCTGGCTCTTTGAGCTTTCCGGCCTGGGCTAAGAATTTTTAACTGGGGTTTTTAATTTTAAAGGTAAAGGTAAAGATAAAGGTCCCCCCACACATGCGTGCTAGTCGTTTCCGACTCTAGGGGCTGGTGCTCATCTCCGTTTCAAAGCCGAAGAGCCAGCACTTGTCCGAGGACGTCTCCATGGTCATGTGGCCAGCATGACTAGACGCCAAAGGCGCATGGAGCGCTGTTACCTTCCCACCGTAGTGGTCTCTATTTTTCTACTTGCATTTTTATGTGCTTTCGAACTGCTAGGTTGGCAGAAGCTGGGACGAGTAACAGGCGCTCACTCTGCTACGTGGCACCCGCCAAACTACCGACCTTCTGATCGTCAAGCTCAGCGTCTTAACCCACTGAGCCACCGTGTCCCTAGTAATTTTAGGGATGATTTAATTTTTTTAAATTTATTTTAACTTTTGTACTGGTTGTTTTAAATACCCTGTAAACCGCCCTGAGTCCTTCGGGAAAGGGCGGTATATAAATCTAATAAAATAAAATAAAATAAAATAAAATAAAATAAAATAAATAAATAAATAAATAAATAAATAAATAAATAAATAAATAAATAAATAAACTAAAATGGTCAAAGGCCTGGAGACTAAAACATATGAAGAACGGCTGCAGGACTTGGGCTTGGCTGCAGGACTTGGGCTTGGCTAATCGAAAGAAAAGAAAAAACAGGGGCAACATAATAGCAGTATTCCAGTATTTGAGGGGCTGCCACAAAGAAGAGGGCATCAAACTATTCTCCAAAGCAACAGAGGGCAGGATAAGAAACAATGGTTGGAAACTAACCAAAGAGAGAAGCAACCTGGAATTAAGGAGAAACTTCCTAAAAGTGAGGACAATTAACCAGTGGAACAGCTTGCCTTCAGAAATTGTGGGCGCTCCATTACTGGAAGTTTTTAAGAAGAGACATTTGTCTGAAATGGTATAGGTTCTCCTGCTTGAGCAGGGGACTGGACTAGACAACCTCCAAGGTCCCTTCTAGTTCTATTCTCTACTCTATCTTCCCATTTTTTCCTATATATCTATTGCCCAGTATCTCATTTTCTCTTTATATATTCCTTTATTTTTTACAAACTCTGCATTGCAGATCTTTGCTTCTTAAATCAAATATTAGCCTATCTCTTTTGTTATTTTTGTTTCCTAATCCAATCTTGAAGCTATCTTCTCTTTACAATCTTTGGTAGCCAATACAGTAGGAAAAATTGATGTTAAATAAGTTAAATAGTGTTAAAGCTTACACTTTTCATGCTAGGAAGCCAAATTAAGGAAGTTAGCATGGTCCCACACTAGGAAGTTAAAACATAACATGATTTCACATTCAATATCAAACATATAAATGTATATGTATTTTTGGGAAGCTATATCTGTTGTAGCGTGGGCAACCGCATGGACACAGGAATGAGGTTTCCCAGGGCCCTCCTTCCACCAGTTCTAACACTCCCTGGCCTACTAATTTTTCCAGTTCGCTCTCAATCTTGTGCTTGAGAGCGAATGGAACTCTCCTGGCCTTAATCCTGATGGGGAGGACCTCCAGGTTTAAATTTAATTTAATGTGGGGGCCCTTGTATTTTCCCAAGTTTCCATCGAATATGTCTGCAAATTTTTTGCAAACTTATTCAAGCTTCCTGGGTTGAATTGAATTGATTCCCCCTAACCAGATCCCTAATGCCCCAAACCAATTAAGCCCTATTAGACTAGCTCTCCTGCCCTCAGTTACCAGTAGTTCCAATGGGCCTTTAAATCCCTTAAAACAAACTTCTATGGTGGCATTGCCTTTTAATTTAATTGGGGCCCGTTGGAAATCTGTTAACTGAATTAGAGTGGGTTTGAGGGGAATCTGGCAGCCGCTCTTTTCTGCAATGGCAGACAAAGTTTTCCAAGAAATTATAGATACAGAAGCTCCCGAATTGATTTCCATCTTGCAGGGAATTCCCTGCAATAGGACCTCAATTCTCACTTTAGGGCCTATCAATTGATTTATGGTAGAGCGGCCCACGGATGCTACCCCCCTTCCCCAGTTATAGGTTAGTGCCTAGGGCCGAAGGAGCTTTGTGCCGTGATGTGTAGAGGGTTTGATACCTGATGCCCACGCTTCTAAGTCGTGGAGGCTGTCCCAGACCCGGCTTTGGCAGATGGCCTGGATGTGACCCATCTTGCCACAGGCGTGACATTTTGCATTGCAGAACCTGCACAATGTTCTTGAGTGGTTTCCCTCGCAGCTGCCACATTTCTGCTCCACATCTCTGCGACTATTGTTTGTGTCCTTTGGTGATCTGGTTGTTGTTGTTGTTGTTGTTGACCTCCTTTGTCTTCCTGCGGTGTCTCGGCAGTCATTTCTGCTTAGTGTCCTTTCGAATCTTTGGGTTATTTCATCTATGTTGGTTTCGAATTCAAGGTCTCCCACTCTGCCGTCCGCAAGGTTTTCTTGGTGAATAGAGCCACTCACGCCATTGCTATTACAAAGGGACTCTCATGAGTTGGGGTTCTCATGCATCATTAAGTCATCCCACTCCGCCATCCACAAGGTTTTCTTGGTGAATAGAGCCACTCACGCCATTGCTATTACGAAGGGACTCTCGTGAGTTGGAGTTCTCATGCGTCATTAAGTCATCCAGGACCTCTTGAAGGTCACCGGTGGGCTTCGCGATCACTTTATTTTGTAATCGTTCATCCCTTAGCCCTAAGACTACTCTGTCCCAGATCTTCTCGTCCAGGTCGGCAAACTTGCATCAGCTTGCGGCTTCTCATATCGCTGCTACAAAGTCTGTCAGGGACTCGCCCGGTAACTGGTTCCTATGCTCAAATTTCCTTCTCAAAAAGAGCTCGGATCATCTGGGCATAAAGTGTTGGCTCAGTCTTTTGTTCAATTTGGCGTACGAAACTGAAGCGACAGCGTCAGGATGGCACAGTCCCACAGCTACCTTGTAAACCGCCGGTCCTCTGGGGGACAATAATGCTGCCACTTTCTTGCAGTCATCAGTAATGCCGTTGACTAGCAAGAATCCTTCTACTTGCCCCACATGATCTTCCCATTCTTCTGGGTGCTGAGGATCGAATTCTCTCACACTGCCGAGCCTCGACATTCTTTTGCTTTTGTTTGATGGCTTTTTAAATTTCCCGTGGTGCGCTGCAGTCTCTCTGCTCTCTGCTCTGTGTGGCAGACGCTGTCCAGCTTTTCTGGAGTACTGACTTACTGCGCTTCACGGTATCCCACCTTCATCACCACTGTTGTAGTGTGGGTGACTGCATGGACACAGGAACGAGTCAACATAGTATCAGATGCCTTTATTGATTACAAGATGGAACTGAGTCTCCCAACCCCCCGGTGTCTTCTTATAACCTACTGATGCCCATGCAATCTACCAACCTGGTTGCTCTATTTTCCTTCCGGCCAGGTAACACCCAACCCGGTGTTGTATATTTCCCGCCAGCTTAACCAACCAGAACGCCCGGCCAGTGCCACCTGGTGTTATGGTGGAAGTACTAGCCTGGCATTTCTACCTATACAACAATACCAAAGAAGCATTTGTAATGTTTATGTATAAAAATACTCTAAGCCCTAGAATCCAACAGGCTGAGCTCTGCCAGGGTGGCAGCTGACCAAGCAGCAGGAGACAACGGGGCTGAGTTTCCTCACCCTTGGGGGAGGGCCTGGTGCCTTGGGGTGGACACACACACACACACACACACACACACACACAGCTCTTTCATGGGCAGCCAAAGCTCCAGATGCACATTACTCCCACATGCTGACTTTCAGTCTGTGCCCATAAAAATCTTTTCAACAGAGTGGAACCTTTGGGCTGGAATATGGGGCTGCCCCAGAGGAGAAGATGCATGGGCTTAAGGGAAGAAGAGGAGACAGTGGCACTTTGGGGCTATGAAGGTCTCTGTGCCAAAACACTAAGAATAGGCTTGGCTCCAGCCACCTATCACCTGCTTAATGAACATGAAAAGACACCCGAAAAATCTATGAGTTATGCACATACATACATCAGAAAAATTTAAAAACTGCTATTCCTGGAGAATAATAATAAGGAATCTGTGGAAGCCTTATCAGGAAGTAGAACTTAGCTCTTTCCTCATTAACCACTTCTGACTTGTGCGGGTTTTTCGCACCCGGCGGGCTCCTCATGAACTTGCCAATAAATGAGGACACGTCTCTCTGAGCATTCTCAGAATGAGGGTCCAGACCGAAGTCCTAAGTTCTCTTTTATTGGATACATAGGTTACAAAGTCAGCAAGTCAATATACAAAACCAATCACAAAGTTACAACACAAGCAACAAGCAGTTACATGGTTACATTTCAGTTATTGCCCTATATGGAAGCTCACTCTTCTTGCCTACTTCCTTGTATGTCAGACATGTCAAACACAAGGCCCGGGGGCCAGATTCGGCCCACGAAATGGTTTCATGTGGCCCGCGAAGCCATCCTGGAAACAGTGAGGGAATGGCCCCCACTGCCTTGGCCCTGGCCCAGAGACCCTCCTCCTGCCAGAGACCCTCAGATCTGTCCCACTCCTGCCCAGGCCCCCATAGACACCCTTGATGCAAACGATGTAGAGCTGGCCATGCCCACCCAGTAGGCCATACGCACTCTAGCCACGCCCACCCAGTAGGCCACGCCCACCCTGGCCATACCCACCTGGCCCCGTGAGGGCAACCGCAATGCTGATGCGGCCCTCAATGAAATTGAGTTTGACACCACTGTTGTATGTGTTCCAACAGATTATCCCATCTGCACGTAGCAGGAGTATATGATTTACAAAAACCTGAAACTTATCTTTGCCTAAGCCAGACCTGCGCCACTTTACAAGCCTTATTTTGTCATATATCTACATCTCCTCCTTTTTTGTTTTAAACAGCTCAAACTGTTCCATGGAACAGTCAATGCTCGGAAACGTGTGCTGAGATGCAGAGTAGTTCAAAACCAGTTGTTTGTCCCTTGCTGTGTCCTCCTCATCAAGGACCAACATTAGAGAGGCTCCATCAATGGCACGATCTTCAATGTCTGGGTCAAAATCCTCTTGAGGCAATAAATGATATTTTTTGCTGCCATAAAGCATTCACATGTTTAATTGCACGTTGTTCTGCTATTAAAGAAATACTATTGGATATAGTTCTAACAAAAATAGGTAAAACACAAGGCAAAATAATACATCCTAAAACAATCATGCCAATTAAAGCTACAATAGCTTGTAGACCAGGTAATTTTGGAAACCATGAGCCAAAAATTTCTTGAAAATTAAAACCATTCCATGTTTGAACAGGGATATGAGCTACTTTAACCATTTTATCTGCAATTTCCTGAATCACTTTGCCACTATCATCGATCTCAATACAACAATTTGTAAGATTAAATTTGCCACAGACCCCCCCCCCCTTTGGCTAATAAATAATCCAGGGCCAAACGATTTTGCATAATATATGTTCTTGATTTAGCACTTTCTTTTGCCAAATGGATCATGGCCGAGACTGTGTCATTAGTTATAATTTCAATAACTGCTTGTAGCCGAATCAAACGATTAAGCAAATAAATTGGGGTCCTATAACCATAGGTCCCATCCTCTGCCCAAGTTGCAGGTCCATAATAGTGGATTATACGCTCAGGGGGCCACTCATTGTTGTTCCAAACACCCCTATGAATATCTTTTGTGTCCCGTTTACTGCGGATGTTTCCAATTTCTTCATAAACTGGAATACCCAACACTTGTCGCCATTGAAGGGGCAAAAGAAAAAAACTAGGCCTGATGGCTCCTAAAACACAAGAACCATACCAATCCTTGGGAAGAAAATTATAAGCAAAACGCCCACAAATCTAATATAGGCCAGTAGGAGTTATCCATTCCAAGGTATCATTTTCTGGGGTCAAAAGAAAGGTCATGTTAGTCATTTGTTCCAATGTACGGTTGGGCTGTGAATCTGAAGACCCTGACCACCAAGTATTGTTTTCCCAAGTTCCTTTGCATCTTAATGAGCCCACGTTACTATGTCTAGAATCAGTCTTGTTACGTTGGTAACAAATGTTGCCTACTAAGTTGGTAGTTATAGCCCAAATTTCTTTCCCTTTTTGATCAAAAGTGTAATTGGCCTGATTTTCTAACACCTGAGTATGATTAAGTTCGTGGGCTTCCCAAGGCCATTGTTCTCCCATATTGGTGCCCCCGCACACAAAACAATTTTTGACTGTGAGTTCTTTTGCAATGGTCTCTGCCAAGGCCAAAAACAAGTTCTGAGCTTTAGGGGGAAGAACTAACCCATCAAGTTTCTGGATCTCTTGATAATATGAATGAAATAGTGATTGACTAATTGGATCTAAATTATGCTGAATAATTTGAATTGTTAAAATTACACTGGGGTCTGAGCCTGTTCCATCTATTCCCAACCCATATTCATTGTTTACTCCTTTCCAAGAATGTGATCCCAACCAGTTTTTGGGGACCGGAAAGGTCAAATTAATTAAATTACAGGTATGCTGGTAGCAGGAGGAGTTTGCTGGCAATCTGGTAACATAAAGTCTCTTATGCTGATTATTCTTGGGGATGGTAACATATTCATTCCTCGGGACTGAAAATCCACACATTTCCAGTCCCCACAATAGGTACCTTTGCCGCAAGAATCATGTTGGTTGGATCGGCGGGCACAAATATACTTTTCATTGCTGGAGTATGTTCTTCGCCATGCCAAAGATCCACACTCGTTGGTTCCTTCATCCATTGCTTTACAGGCATCAAAAACAACAGACTGAGAAATTTCTATATCATACAAGTCATGACTTACTAAAATAATTGACCCTGCTTCAATTGTTATGGTGTATCGATGTGTGAATCCTTTAGGATCAAAACATTTAACCTTGCCAGTGTCATTACAAATGGAGTATGAAGTTCCATTGTAAGTGCACTGTTGTGATAGTTTTGTCTTGCATGACAATTGAGTATGAAAAATCAATGTTTTAGTTATAGTTGTGCCTTGTTTGGTGTTAACCATACAAAGTTCACATTGTCCTTCAGCCTGAGGCACAGCGGAAGCAGCCCGACGATGGCAAAAAAACTGCTGAAGCTGTCCTGTTGTCCTCAAGCGACGGTATAAATACAGCAACATAGGGGAAATTGGAGGCTTGGCAAAGCTGTCTATTGACATTACTTCAACCAGTCTTGAAAATATTGTCTTTGACTAAATCCTTGACAAAAATAATAACCAACAGTTCTTGGGCTGACAAGAAGTTGTAAAACCATTTTACAAGGGTGGTGCAATTAAAAAACAGTTGATTCATTGGAAGACAGAACAGGTTGGTCATCCTTGGCCCAAATAATAGGACAAAAAGGCTGTGTAGGATCAGCATATGTGATGTTGATGACGTCATCTGTTGGTCGAAAAGACTGAGGAGGGCCCATCCAAACAGAGTGTGTCAGGGCTCTTAGGGTTCTGAAATGTTGTTGCCAATTCACTTTAACCCCAGACCAATAGTCTCCAAAATTGTCAGCGATGTCATAACCAAAGCACCAATAACTAGCAGTCTGATTGATCATGGGTGGAAAAAGAACCAGGGTTAAAACCAAGCCTTGAAAAAAAAATGTGTGAAAAGAGTCATTTATAACTGGAACAAATGTTATAGGTGTTAACCATAACAAAGATTATGATGGAATGGCCGACGAATTGGAGTCACAATGAAACACTACAGGCTGGGTAGGTAATAAAGTTTGATACCTGGGGTAAGCTTGCAAATCAAAATGTGTCTTTTTAATGGCATGAATTAATGGTGTCAATGAAAAGCTGATAAAAGTCACAAACCATGCTGTCATCTTTAATGGGTTCTGCAGCTGTTTTTGTGGAGGCATGATACGGATGAACATGACGACCGGGGACCCACAGCACTTTGTCTGGCAGTTGGACAGCTGCGTAGCCTCTTCCCCAAGTGAGGAGGTCTGCAGGGCCTTTCCAAGTCAGGTCTGGAAGTTGGCGGTACCACACTTTGGGTTTAGGTTGATCTGCAACTGGAGATGAAAAATGCCACTCTGCAACCGTGGTTAATGGATGACCAGTCAAATTAGCAAAGTTCAAAGTATAAAGACAAAGATTTAAAATATTTTGCACTGCTGGGAGGTTGGGGATTCATTTTCCCCTGTTCTGATTTTTATAGCGATCTAAAGCATGTTTCAAGATCTGGTTAGCCCTTTCCACCAAGGCTTGGCCTTGGCTATTATATGGAATTCCAAATTTGTGTGTTATTTGCCAATGATGACAAAATTCAGCCATGGCTTGACTGCTATAGGCAGGGCCATTATCTGTTTTGAGTTCTTTTGGACCTCCCAGCACTGCAAAGGTCCGAATACAATGATTAATGACATGTTTGGTGGCTTCTCCTCTTTGGGGGGTGGCCATGATGAATCCTGAAAAGGTATCAATTGAAATATGCAAATACTTCCATGGGGCAAATGATGCATATTGTGTAACATCCATTTGCCAAATTTGGCAAGGCTCCAATCCCCTTGGATTAACACCCATAGGGATTGCAGTTGCTTGTTGACTACAGGTTGGACACTGCTGGCGAATTGCAATAGCTTCTGCAGCGGTGATGCCAAACTGCTTCTGCAATGCTTTGGAATTTTGATGAAAATATGAATGACTTTCCCAGGGGGTAAGGGGTTGCAAAGAACAGGCCGAAGGTCTGGAGGCAGCCTGATCTGCAACATTGTTTCCCTCTTGCAAAAAACCTGGGAAAGGCTGATGACTACGAATGTGAGCAACAAAAACAGGATGCTGGCGTTCAAAAAGCAAATTCTGCAAGGTTAAAAAAAGTTGTAACAAATCTGGTTGAATGGATGGGATAAATAAGATCCATAAATCACTTGAATTGTGTGATAAACATAAAGGCTATCCACAATAAGATTCAAAGGTTGAAATGAAAAAAGTTGACAGGCCAAAATTGAAGCAGCCAATTCAGCTTTCTGAGCTGACCGCTGGGGTGTTGTTTGCTTAGTTATCCATTGACCATGCTCCAACCAGGCACAGGCGCCACACTCCTTGCTCCCATCTGCAAAAACTGTAACAGCCGAATGCAGGGGATGAGGAGACAAGGGTGACAACCAGTCAATGGGTACAGTGCGAACAATTTGCAAATGATAATCAGTTGGTGGATGACAAGAAACTTTGCCATGCCAATCAGCTAATGAAAATTGCAATTCACTTGAAGTTTGAAAAAAATGATTCCCAAATTTGCAAAGACATAGGCACAAAAAGGGTGTCTATTTCCAAGCCAATTCATGATCTTATTCGTTGCCGAATTTTAACAATCAATTGAGCCATTTGCGATTCTCTTGTCAAAATTGAAACTTTTGGAGCGTGAGACAAATGAATCCATTCAAGGATTTTCAATTTTTCAGCACATTGAACAATTGCAGCACTAAAAAGACCTGGTGTGCTTAAAATGATGGCAGAAAAAGGAACATTAACAATCATGCGATCTACCCAAACTTGTTTCAATGCATCATTCACTAATGTTAAAGTTTTAACATGCTGTTCTGATAAACAAATTTTGTCTGCTGGATGCTTTCCTAAGGTTAAAGCATTAAACAAAGGAGACAAATCTGATGTTGTTAAGGACAAATATGGTCTTTCCCAATTAATAGTTCCCAAATATTGTTGCAATTGTACCAATGTTGGTTCCGGAGGCAAAAATAATTTTGGAATATAGGGATAAGCTGCTGTGGACAAAAGCTTATGGCCTAAATAGGAATAGGGTGACATATGTTGAACATTTTGTGGACTGACAAAAAAACCAAACTGATTTAAAATCTTTATTAAAAAATCAAAAGTTGCCATAATAGTTCCTTTGGGGCCTGGTGCTGCAATTAAAATATCATCCATATAGTGATAAACCAAAAAATGTGGATACTTATCACGATATGGTTGCAGCACTTTTGCCATGTACCATTGACACATAGTGGGGCTATTGAGCAGGCCTTGAGGCAAAACTTTCCATTGATATCTTTGAGCAGGTTCTGAATTGTTAAAAAGTGGCAATGTAAAAGCAAAAAGTTGTCTGTCTTCTTTACACAATGGGATAGAAAAAAAATGCATCTTTTAAATCAATAATCATTAAATCATAATTTTGAGGAATTAAATTTGGATTTGGGAGTCCTAGCTGCAATGCTCCCATTGGTTTTAATACAGTATTTATTGCTCTAAGATCATGCAAAAACCTCCATTTTCCTGACTTCTTTTTAATTACAAAAACTAGAGTATTATAAGGGCTATTAGAAGGCTCAATGTGATCACTATCCAATTGTTCTTTTACTAATTGCTTTAAAGCTTTTAATTTTTCCTGAGTTAATTCTTAGATGTTTTTGTGCCAGCCATGGCAGTTCCCAAAAAGGTCATCAGACCCCTGACTGATGGGTCAGGGGTCTTCGGCCCCTGCAGCCCCATTGGAGAGAGTTAATTGGTAAGGGAGGGACTGAGGACCCCCATAAATACCTCTGCTCTGGGGCTGCTCCTCTCTCTAGTTTCTCTTTGTTCCTTCTTCTGCTTACTTGCTGATCCATGAGCTCAATCCAGGCATGGATGCCTCCATGCCAGAAAACTCTTTCTATTTACTCTAACGTTGAATAAAGCTATAAATGATTGCATCCCTGCGTGCTGCTTTTTACTTGGAAGCACCTTAACGAACCCTCGGCTTCGTGAGACCGTCTCACAAATTGGTAGCAGAGGATGGTTTAAGGCAACGCTCCCAAGCCAGCATCTGCAAGCAAGATGCCTAGAGGTTCGAGCACGAACCCATTTGAGACGGATGGCAGGAGATCCCCGATTGTGACCAGGAGTCTTCAATCAAGGACGGCAGCCCTGCATCCAGCCCCTGACGCAAGCTTTGCTCCAGGAGAGAATACAGATGATCTCTATTTCCCCAGAGGACCCAGCAGAGCACCAGGGACCCCTTCGCATGCCTCCCCACAGCTGCAAGCCACAGAGGGAAGCATGGAAGGTTTACAGTCCATCCTAGACTGCCCAGATGCAGCGGAAGCGGCCCGGGCCCAAGACAAGCGCCGTGTGGCCCAGATGACTGAACAAGAACGCGAGGAGCTGCTCCTAAAGCTCCTTGCAGCACAAAGGACGTCACAAGCCTCTCCACGAGGGATGCCAGCGCAGGGGGCCTCTGGACACCGGTAAGTCCTTCTCCAACACCCACGAGGCCCCCCAACATGGCGCCGGCCACCCTGGGGGACCCTGGGACCCCGGAGCATTTGGCGCGAAATTTCCCGCCAAACTGTGACCTCCAGCTTCCGGGGGGAACCGGAAGCAAGATGGCGGCCCCCAGGACACCCACATGGCCTGATATTGATAGGCCCCAGCCAAGCCTTGAGGCCCAGCAATCGGTGGCATCCAGCCAAAGCGGCACGCAAACCGCCACGTCTTCCCCACCAGAAAGCCTCAAGGCCTATGATGGCATCGAAGCCTGCCCAACCGATCCTACTGCAGCAGGGTTTAAAGCAGCCATCCAGGTCCTGGTTAAAGCCCTGGAGGCCAAAACAACCGAGGCCTCGACATCAGGGATAGGTAGCCTCCCTCGCTACCCCCAGGAGCCTCCCAGAGGAGCTCCGCGGCCCCCAATCCTCTCCCTGGGGCCTAACTGCCGGGAGGCGTCTGGCCTGGAGCCTCCCAGCTGCGTCCTGCAGCCCCAGAGGGCCCCCAGTGAACCCCCAGGCCCTCCAGCCTACTTTTCACCACCGCCCAGATGCCCTGCTTACCAGATGGTCTTTGGGGGGCCTCCAGACGAGGCCCCCTCCTCCAGCACTCAGTGATGGCCTCCTCCAGGCAATCCATGGCATCCATGTGCCATCCCGGCCCCATCCTGCAATCCTCGCCCCCCGGTGAGTGTTCCAGTGCCGGGGGGGGGGGGGGCTTCAGGAGGAATCTTCGGGGCTTTTGCGGCCTTCAGCCCCTCTTTGGGCCCATTTTCCGGCCTACAAGCCCAGGCCTGAGCCAGGCCCAGAGGGAGAGAGAAAGACGTCCTCTCCCTCCGCCTCCTGGGCTCAAATGAAACCTGAGCATGCCCAGTCGGGGCCATCCAAAAATCAAGGAAAAATACCACCACCTGCCAGCAGAGGGATCCCTCTTCTATTCACCTCAATGGAGGGCTCTCAGATGTATAGACACAAAGAGCTGGGGAAAAATCTCTTTCATTCCCAGACCTCTGCACTCTCAAATAATTTTGCAAAACTGCAACTTGGGGGGGGGGGGGAGAATTACAGCAGTTGGAGTAAAGATGTGCAGGTATGTCTATTGAAGGAAGGGACTCTAGAGATGGTTCTGTATCCCCCATCTCTTCCCTGGGGACCTCAAGAAGAGTGGTATATACCACTCATATACCAAGCATATACCACTCTACTGAGCTCACTGGATCCTAACTTGTACTCCAGCATTCCAGATGGGCTCACAGCTGGTGAACTTTGGCGGTTATTATACAATTTATTCAACAGCGACACCATCGGTTTGGTCACCAGACTCACAATTGAGTTTTATACTACCAGACTGAAGTTTGGAGCTAGCATGCCTGAGCACCTGGGAAAATTAAAGGCGCTCAGGGCAGAACTGATGTCCAGAGACTACCTTGTACCTGATGCGAACATGGTCACTGTCATTCTGGCTTCCCTGGAAAAAAATTGGAGCAGTTTCATTGTTTCACTGGAGGGGACAAGGAAGGAAGCCATGACTCTGTCCTACCTCACAGGGAGGCTCATTGAGGAAGACAGGAGGCGAAGAGATGCAGGAGAATTCGCCAGAACCACCATACAGCGAGCCAGCAGGAGGCACCACAACTCAGAGCAGGTTAATGCTCTACTTAAGTGTTTCATCTGTGGCTCTGAGGGGCATCTGAAGAAAGACTTCCCCCATCACCAACAAGGCCCCAAGCATGGTCCCAATCAAGGAATGGGCAAGAGGCAAGGAAGGGGGCGTGGTGGGGGCAAAGGTAGTGCCAAGGGCAATTCTGTGCGTACTTGTGCTCTCATCCCCACCACAAAAGCTGATAGCCCCACTGACTTATGGTTACTGGACTCTGGAGCTTCATCTCACATTACCAATATGAAACAAGGGTTTAAAAGGTTAAAGAAAATTAACTCATCTGTCAAAGTGGCCAATGGTGATAAGGCTTTGGTTGTTGGGAGAGCACTGTTTCTGAACCTGGGCTGGGAAATGTTGAAGGGATTTTACATGCTCCCTCTATTGCCAACAATCTGTTAAGCATTATCAAATTATGTGACGATGACAAGGTGGAAGTTTTATTTCGCAAAGGGGGGGGGTCATGTCACCCGGAACCAGAGGGTCATTGGAAGTATTGCCATCATAAATGGTTTGCCATACTTCTCCCCTGAGAACCCAGCCACAGAAGACAGTCCACCTGGTGCCACCTCAGAAGGGGCCTGCGCACGGAAAGAGAGAAAGCCCCCACAGCCAGCCCCAAGGCTGTCTAAGGAGCGCAAGGCCGAGGCGGATACAACCAAGCCACCTCAGCCAGCCCCAAGGTTTTCCAAGGGCAGTGGGACAAGAAACCTGAACCTCAGGAGGCACCTAAAGCACCGCTCAAGATAACCAGAGCCAAGAGGGTGTCAGTGGGGAAGCCGCTCCACGATAAGTGTGCCCATCTCCTACACCGAAGATTAGGTCATGCGAGCTTCCCTGTGGTTAAAAAGATGGGAGAGTTTGCTGAGGGAGTCCAGCTCAAGGATTGTGAGGTGTTCCTGGACTGTGCCATCTGTAAGAGCACAAAGAGGAAGGCGGCCCCCATCCCTAAGGTGTCACTACGTAAGGCCCAATACCCATACCAACTAGTACATGTTGATCTGGTTGGGCCATTCACACCATCCCTAGGGAAAAGACAGTATTTTCTCACTGCTGTTGACGATTTTTCATGGTACGGCCACGTGTATACCCTCACAGAAAAATCTGAAGCTTTTGATGCCATAAAATTACTGAACAGCCTTGTAGAGACCGAATATAAGACCAAGATCGCTCACCTGCAGAGCGACTGCGGGGCTGAGTTCATGTCCCGGAAATTTCAGGACTGGGTAAGGCGTAAGGGCATCCGACATTTTCTTACAGCACCCTTCACTCCTGCCCAGAATGGCGTGGCAGAGAAAAGAAATGGAATCCTGCAAACTATGATGCGTAGTCTGATTGCAGACGCTGGGGTCACAGAATCATACTGGGTAGAGGCAGTGCACTACGCCAATTACACCTTAAACCGCACTGGAGCAGTGTTGTGCAGCAGACCCCATATTTCCTGGTCCATGGTAAGAAACCAAGTCTGGGACACTTGCGTGTGTTTGGCTCCTATGCTTGGGTGCACATCCCCAAGCAGCTGCGGAAGAAGGGGAGGTCTGTCTCCCAGAGACTAAGGTTCTTGGGCTATGCTCCTGGCTCCAAGGCCTACCGTTTCCTGGGAGAAGGGGGCAGGACTGTGACTTCCCAATCTGCCTCCTTCGAAGAGGACTCCAGTTGGACCCAGATCCACTCAAATGATCTAAGCCCATATGTCAACCAACCCAGCAAGGACACACCAACCACGACATCACCTGAGATGACCACATATCCTGCCACCGATGAGAGCAAGGAACAAGATGAAGATGTCATCCTACCTGGTTCAGATGGGGAGGATGAGCCATCCAGTCCTGAGGCGACGCGACCCGCGATACCCAGCACCTGGGACCGAGGGTCTTCACATCCCGGTTGTGAAATGCCGGCTAACAAGGAACCCGCAGAACAAAAAGGCGGTGAGTGGCAGGAGGTCAGGAGGTCAAAGCGGTCCAACAAAGGAATCCCGCCAAAGAGAATCGACATTGGGCACATCGCGTCTGTCAACAGCGTTGTGGTCACCCCAAAATCCTTCTCTGACATCCAGGAGCTGCCCATCGAAGAACAGGAGAAATGGCAGCTCGCGATGGAGCAGGAGATGGTGAGCCTGAGAAAGCTCAAGGTCTTCACCCCCCAGCAACCACCAAAGGAGAGGAAAGTCATTGGCACAAGGTGGGTTTTCAAGGCTAAACCACTTGCCAATGGCCTCTACCTGTATAAGACCCGTTTGGTAGCTCAGAGGTTCGCCCAGCGCTACATGGAGGACTATGGGGAGACCTACTCTCCAACCATCCAGGCAGAGAGCGTCAAGGCTGCCCTTGTAACTGCAGCCACTCTGGGGGATGAAGTCTTCCAATTCAACATCCAGACGGCTTACCTCTACGCCAACTTGGACCGGCAGATCTACGTGAGGGCCCCTTCTGGATACCAGCAGGAAGGGGGAAACTATGGTACGACTGCCTTAGAAAAAGTTTAGAACGAGTTGGTTTCAGTGCATCCCATGCAGATGAATGTGTTTTCACACGCAACTCCAAGGGTACTACAGAACGGGTGTTAGTTTATGTGGACGACCTCCTATATGTAGGGCCTGACAAGGAAGGGTGTGATAAATTTGCCAAGGCCCTAGGGGAAAAGTTTACCCTGAAGTCTTTGGGGCGGGTTGACAGGTACTTGGGTGTGCACATCTTGGCCACTAAGTGGGGGTTCGCCCTATCTCAGAAAGAAAAGATTGAGGAGTTACTGGCCAAATGTAAAATGGCAGAATCTAACCCAACGCATAGCCCGATACAAAGTGACTATTACAATCACACTCACAAGGACGGTCCTGAGTTCACAGATAATAAGCTTTACAGATCTGTGATTGGCTCCTTGCTATATATCAGCAATTGGAGCAGGTCTGATATAGCCTTAGCTGTGAATCTACTGTCCAGGCATGTGGAACACCCAAAGGAATTCCACTGGACTGCTGTTAAGAGGGTACTTAGGTACCTCAGGGGCACGACCGATGCTCTCCTTGTGCTGGAACCAGAGAAGGGGAAGACGGCCCAGCTCTCCGCTTACTTGGACGCAGACTGGGCTGGTGACACTAAAAGTAGACGGAGCACCTCTGGTTTCCTTATATTGCTAAATGGCTGTCCTATCCATTGGCATGTTAGGCAACAAAAATTTGTTTCTTGCTCCACGGCCGAGGCTGAATATGCCAGCCTGTCGGACACGGCCAATGATTTGATTTGGTTCGATGCTCTGATAACGAGCATCTGGGCACCTCCTCCCCTGCCCATCCAAATTCAAGAGGATAATATGGCTGCAATTGCAATCTCGGGGGCATATGCAGTGGGCTCTAGGTCCCGCCACATAGACATACGCTATAAAAATGTCAGGCAGCTTGCCAAAATGGGGTTTATAAATGTTGAGCATTGTAATACAACTGACCAGATAGCTGATCTGTTCACCAAACCTTTTCCCATTGACCGGCACAATCTTCTGTGTAAGCGTTTGTGTTTGGTCTTCTGAACGTGTATATGCATGTCTATGACACTTGCTCGCCCCCTCACATACATTCACTGGTCCCTGTCATTGGCTGGCAAGAAGGGGAATTGTTAGATGTTTTTGTGCCAGCCATGGCAGTTCCCAAAAAGGTCATCAGATGGGAGCAAAGAAGCATCTTTGCTCCCACTGATGGGTCAGGGGTCTTCGGCCCCTGCAGCCCCATTGGAGAGAGTTAATTGGTAAGGGAGGGACTGAGGACCCCCATAAATACCTCTGCTCTGGGGCTGCTTCTCTCTCTAGTTTCTCTTTGTTCCTTCTTCTGCTTACTTGCTGATCCATGAGCTCAATCCAGGCATGGATGCCTCCATGCCAGGGAACTCTTTCTATTTACTCTTAACGTTGAATAAAGCTATAAATGATTGCATCCCTGCATGCTGCTTTTTACTTGGAAGCACCTTAACGAACCATCGGCTTCGTGAGACCATCTCACATTAATGGCCATTGATCTACCCAAACGGGCGTATCAGTTTTCAGATGAAGCTTTAAAGGTTGGATAGTTTGAGGCATGTTACTCAAGCGTCAATTTTGCTTGAAATTGTGACATTAAATCCCTACCCCACAAATTGGTGTGAATAGGTAGAACCACAGGTTGAAAATATGCAATGGAAGAAACAGCAGAAGAGGTTACCGGAAGCCACCGCTTGCTGCGAACAGCGTGTTGAATTCCCCCCACTCCTGTCACTGCCAGAGCACTTTCTGTTTCCCAATTTTCCGGCCACTCTTCTGTTTGAATGACACTAACATCAGCCCCTGTGTCCAAAAAACCAGAAAAACTCTGGTTATAAATGGTAAATGTCATCATGGGGCGACCATCCTGAACTGTTCTTTGAATTGCGAGTGCATCTGTCATGAGAGAGGAGGGGAAGGGTGTGGCAGGTGAAATCAAAATGGCAGTCGCCACGAGTTCTCCCTGCTGAAAGGACGTTGGTGTGTTTCCGGTAACTGCCATCGCAACAGATGTAAAATCATTTGAATCTCGCAAAAAAGGCAATGCCAAAATTCTCCGAGCAATGAGGTCTCGCACCGGAAATACTAACAACGGCGCATTTGGTGGCTGAGGACAGTTGGGATCAGGGGAGGTTGGCAAAAAATAAAGTATTTATTTATTTATTTTATTTTAATTCCATTTATATCCCGCCCTTCTCCAAAGACTCAGGGCAGCTTACAAGCTTAGCAGTATGCCTGGCTCATCAATTTGAATTGCCTCTGATGTTACTATGTTATAAATTTTTTGTGATGTTTCTTTCTCTTCAGCCTTTTTTGCGGGGCTGGCTGAGCGCCCCTCCTCTAGTTTCCCTGACCCTGCACTTGGGTGCCAGAGAACTGAGGATTCTGCCTACACTGATTTGCCCAGTAGAATCCTTTTTTACAATGAGGGCATATGGTTTTTGGCTTAATAGAGGAGCTATTTTGATTTTTGTTTGCTCCTCCTCCGGGTGCCCAACATTGCGCTTTAAAATGTCCAGGCTTGCCACAATTAAAACAATTTCCCTTGGGTCTATTGCCTCCGTTATTAAGGGCCATAGCCAAGGCGTCCATGGAATAAGCCGTTGTGCCTACTATGTGACATGCTTTTAAATAGTCAGCAAGAGTGGCATTTGGCATAGAAATGATTGGTTTTAATAATTTTTTGCAGTCGTTAGCATTTTCATAAGCCAATTTCAATATCAATTCAGTTTGAGCATATTCATTGTCAATTTGTCTTGCAATTTCTTGCTGGAATTGGTCTACAAACTCCGCATAGGGCTGATTAGGGCCCTGAAAAATTCTTGAAAAAGATAATTTTGGTTTTGAAGTGCTATCATCCACTCCTTTAAAGGCAGACAATGCAGCTTCTTTTATGACAGGAAAAGCGTCTCTAGGAGAATCTGCCTGTTCTGTGGCTGTTACAAATTGCCCTGTTCCAAATAATTGATCTCTATTGACTCCTTGAGGTAGCCCAGCAAGAATCCTTTTTTCTACCTCTTTTTTATATTCAGATTCCCAAACAATATATTGTGATGGAGTCAAAACCATGTTAGCTATAGATTTCCAGTCAATTAAACACATGGTATAAGTGTTACCTATACTTATTAAAAATCCTTGCACATAGTTAGATTGAATGCCATAACTAGAAACAGCTTTCTTTATTTCTTTGATCAATTCATAGTGCAAGGCTGCATACTCTTGGGTTGGTTGACCTCTGGCTGCTGGTGCCGGCAAAAAATTGACAGGATAACAAGATGACAAATCTTCCATGTTCAATTGTCCTGTCTGTGCAGCTTGTCGAAAAGCAGCCGGCACTAGTCCTTCTTTTGGATATGATTTAACAGATTCTGGCTGAGCCTGAGGGGCACTGGGAGCCACAGCTGAGGTGCCCTGTATGGTTTCTCCCAGCTGAACAAGTTCCTCATAAGGAGGGGGAGCTGGAGAAACTTTTCATGAATCAACAAACTTTCCATTAAGACTCACCAGGCTGTTAACATTTTAAGAGGTGCTCGCGGAGGCTCATGAAGCCATTCACCCAATTTTCTCCATGTGCTAGTTTTGAGCGAGCCCTTTTCCGGATAAACCGGAGCATTTTTCCAAATATATTCCATCAAATCTATCAAATCCTTTTTTGAAACTGCTGGTAATTGTTTGCCACTACTTTTAAGTAAAATATTAGAAGTCCTGACTATTTCCTCAAGCTCTTTCAGGTGCGCTACCTGTCGCTTAGAAAATTTGTTCCCCATAGTCACGAATGGATCGTCTTCATGAGGCGAGATCGGGTGCACAGCCTATTCCAGGCGATGAGTATGGAGACCGTCAGAGACGTATCCGCTCGTGGCGGATCACGTCGGGGTCACCAGTTGCAGGTTTTTCGCACCCGGCGGGCTCCTCATGAACTTGCCAATAAATGAGGACACGTCTCTCTGAGCATTCTCGGGATGAGGGCCCAGAACGAAATCCTAAGCTCTCTTTTATTGGATACATAGGTACAGAGTCAGCAAGTCAATATACAAAACCAATCACAAAGTTACAACACAAGCAACAAGCAGTTAAATGGTTACATTTTAGTTATTGCCCTATATGGAAGCTCACTGTTCTTGCCTACTTCCTTGTACGTGTTCCAACGGATTATCCCGTCTGCACGTAGCAGGAGTATATGATTTACAAGAACCTGAAACTTATCTTTGCCTAAGCCAGACCTGCGCCACTTTACAAGCCTTATTTTGTCATATATCTACAGACTTGAGCTATCTGTTTCAAACCGCTTTATCCCAAATCTTCATCTTCCTAAAGAAAGAGCAACCATGCTTTGAAGATATGTAGAATATAGATAAGCATATGTAATATACACATTTCCATTAACATAATCTGCCTTTCAGGGATAAATTTTGTGAAAGATTTTTTTTTAGCAAGCTGATGATACACAGCCACAATTACACTATTTGTATATGAAGTCTTTGTCCTGCTTTCAGAAACAAGTTTGAATTCCTTGATTCCACAAAATTTGGCATGTTACAAAGATAGGCTGATTTATTTCTTGATTAACTCGGATGAATGTGAACCTGCAGTAAAGCTGATCTTGGAAATACTGCAGCTCTGCAGAGCTTCCAGCAGATCAGTTTCACAATTGCAACAACCCCATCTTTCAGCTATTTCTAGGAGAACAGTTGCTTGATGGCTTTTCAGCTCTTCCTCACAGGAACCCTTTGAAGGAGGCTGCACATAACCAACTATTATTTATTTATTAAATGTATACACTTATACACTTACCAAGCCTATTTAGCAATTGGGAATTCCCAATTGTTTTTCATCTTGACAATAAGTGCAATAAGCACTATCAGTTTGATAAAATGCAGACTGAAATCTTTGATAATGTGGGTCGTTTCATCTAGCTGACAAAGAATGGATTAAAAAAAATCAGAGACTTACGAACTATTGGCAATTGATAGAAGGAAACAATCTGGCTCTAATTTGTTTAGAACAGAAGATGATTAATTTTGATTATAAAGTTTGTGGAGCTGGGTTGGGAGTACATCAGCATGCTTTAAAAAAATAATACATGGTACCTGCTAATTCTCTTAAACAGACATTTATCAGACTGCTTACAAAGGAGGGCAGGTATAGTAAGGAGGTAGTTAACAGCTACCCTGGCAGCAGCAGCAATCTCTTTACTCAGCAGCTTAGGTGCTTGCCATTTGAAACAGAGCTTGTCTTTGTCCTGTTTTACTGTGTGGCACTAACGAATGCGAGGGAACCCAAAAGCAACCTAACAAAATGGTAACTGCAGATCTTTGTGTATGCGCACACACCCGGATCTCGAAAATCTGAGAACGGCTAGATTGCTGAAAGGCTTATTCTCGTTCTCCTTAAACCTTGAAAAGAAGCCATTCCGGCGTAAAAGTTGCTCCTTTGAGGCACTGTTTTAAAGAATTCATCTCCGTTTCAGAATGTTTAAATGTTATGAATACACTCATCCCTCCTAGTTGGACTGGGAAACTAATGAGATTCGTTTTTCAGGTAAATTTTAAATGGCGATAGGTTCAGTGATCTCAGGCGTCATCCGAGATAACTTTTATAAAATAAAGTGTTAAAAAACCAGCTCACCCACCCGCGAATATGCTACTAGATTCCTCTCCCCACTTGCCATTTTCCGCTCCCTCGTGTACCGCAGCCCGTTTGTTGCTGATAACTGCATGCACTACCAGATGTCCATTCTAATCTGTTGGCAGGAAGGCGTGACACAAAGTTAAAAAAACAAAAAAACGTTTTGATCAGTGAAGGAGAATAAGAGCAGGAATGCACATGATGCAGAAATGGAGGAGGGCCAAGAATTATGAGAAAGCTAGGGAGGAGGAGGAGCGGAGAGCATGAAACCTGGACACGATCCTGTTTCTTTCCCCCCCCCCCCGCCCACTCCGCAATTCACTAAGATTGGGCAGATGCGCCTGGTTTCTCAACCAAAACTGTGCGCAGGCGCAGGACGTTTCCTCAGTTAAAATGCTTTTGGACGTAGGAAGGGGATCACCCTGTCTTCCCTTGTTTCGATATTTCCCACCCTTACTCTTTTTCTCTCCCTTGCTCTGGCTCTCTCGCTTTTGGAACCCTCTTAATTTACCCTATATTCGAAAGATCATTTTTTTTATTGCGTTACTGGTGGGAGGGTTGAGCTCTTATTGCTTGGTCTTATTCCCTAGGAACCAGCATGATTGTGTCTCCCTCCTACCACCGTGTCTTCCAAATTGCCGCCTCTGATCAAACCAGCCTGTGCATCGAGTCTTTTGCCCATCCTCGTCTTTTGTCTCTCAGCCGTTCCTCTTTTTTGCTGGCTTTCCTGTCTTCGAACGAAGCCATTCGGGGATTGTATCCCCTGCAAGCTGCAGCCTAGGAAAGCCGAGTGTGCGAGGTGAGAAGCTATTAGCTATGTAGTGCGACCAGGGAACACCTCGCATTGAATTAGAAGCGGCGGCAGCGGCACTCCAAAGCCAAAGCCTCCAAAGAGTGACTTTGCGCCTCAGAAAGTCGCTCTGAGGCCATCTGAAAAGCGGTCCTTTCCGGCGGTTGTTGTTGCGCGTGGCGGCGGCTCGGCAGGTAGGCTGCCTTCAGGGACTGCTCTTTTCTAGGCTGGCTTTCAGTGTCTAGAACCGCTCTTTCTCGCCACCACCCTTACCGCTTTCCCGCGTTCTCAAAAAAGCAGCTACCGCCCCCTTCCTGCCCCTCTTCCCCGGGTTTCTTTCCTAAGCCGAGCGACTGGAGCGACAGTGGCCGAAGCAGCGGAGGAGCTTTCCCTCCGCAGAGTTTATGAATGGCCCTGACATGGAGGAAATGCCGTTTCAGAAAGTCAAGAAGAGCAAAAAGACAAGGAAGAAGAAATGTTGCCGCCGCCGCCGCCGCTGCTGTTGTTGCTGCTGCTCCTTCACACCCGGCCCGCGGTTGGCAGCGCAGCCGCCGCCCCCAGCACCTCCGTCGGCTGCAGGTAGTAGTAGCAACGCTTCCGGAGCTGCGGCCGCGACAGTGAGAACTGTCGGAGTGGGTCCCCCGGTAACCTTCCTGGATGGCGTCGCCTGTGAGGACCAGTTCGACTGCAAGGAACTGGAATCGCTCTTCCAGAATTATAATCTGAAGCTGGAGCAGACGTCCACACTCAAAGCGCTGGCTGTACTGATCGCGCTGACGGCCAGCCTGGCGCTACTGGAGCTGCTTTCGGGTCCCAGGCTGACCATTTCCAAGGGCTCCCATCCGGTACACTGTATCATCTTCCTCTCCCTCTTCATCGTCACCAATGTTAAGTACCTGCAAGTCACACAGCTGCAGCAGATAGTGAAGCTCTGCTTGCTTTTCAGCTTTACCTTCGCCTTCCTCTGCTGCCCTTTCTCAGTGGGAGCCTATGGCATGGAGTCACCCAGCGCCCCCGAGCAGGGTATGTGGCAGCTCATGCTGGTTATCTTCGTCTCCTACTCCCTGTTGCCCGTCCGCACTCTCCTGGCCATCGTCTTCGGTTTGGTAGTGTCCGTCTCACATCTCATAGTCACTGCCACTTCAGTCAGTGCCAAGAGACAACCCCTCTGGAAGACGGTGAGTAGGTCTTCTCCAACAGTTCCTCACCTGGTTGTGCTTCAGTCTTTAAGAGGAGGAAGGGGGAAAATGCTAAGAAATATTCACAGTTCAGTGTCTTTTTAGGGACTAATAAGGATTAGGACAAAACTAGCAGAATCTGTTTCTTAAAAATTATAAGAGTGTACAATATTTAAAATAAGTTGATTTCTGGTATTCATTTTCAAGATTCTTACAAATGCAAACAGTATTTGCAATCATACTATTATTCTATTATACAAGTAGCAAATTTATTTTTGAAAGATTGACAAATGTTTTGAAAATCTATCGAACCAAAAGGCTTGGAATTGCAACATGATTTGCAGATTATGATGTGAAGTATATGTTTTTGGATATTGGAAGCATGTGAAATTTGCTTCTCTTACAGGTTAGAGCATAATATCTATTGAGGATATTTGGTAGAAGTAAAGGGTAGTGTTGTATTGGCATGAGGTTCTCTTAAATTACAGATTAATGGTATGAATAACTGATCTAGATGTCTCAATAAGTGTATATGCTATTTGTTTTCTGGATCATAATGGATGTTCGACTGGTACTCTGAAGTATATCTTTCTCTGAATATATGTGTAACCATTATCACATACCTAATTTGGGTATATTTTAAATGAGAAAAGGGGTGTGGATAGGATGGGGTGGATGGATCATTATTTTTTCTTCTGTTCAATTGTGCCTGATTCTCAGAAACTGAGCTGCAGTTTTATGGGCAAGGCTTTTCAGAAGTGGTTTGCCATTGCCTCTTTCTTAGGGCTGAAATAAAATGATAGGCCCAAGGTCACCCAGTTTTGTACTTAAGAATTAGAATTCATGGTCTCCCAAATTCTAACCTGATGCCTTAACTACTACACCAAACTGACTATATTTTATCTATTACGTGGTCGTAAAATAAGCCAAACAGTAAGTCATAGAATTTGAGGTGATTCTACCTGGAAAAAAAAATTTGATTAGTATTAATACCTTCCAGAATGTTTTGAGACTATTATGAAATACAGGAGAGTATAACTTTGCATTTTGTGATCAACTCTACTTCAGTATACCTAGAGGTCATCCAGCTGTCTTTGTGCCTAAGACAGCCTAGAATTCATGATCTCCCAGTTTCTAGCCAGATGCCTTATAACCCAAGGGATAAAAGAAAGTTTGAATTAAGCTATTTGTGGTTTGATAGTGAGGAATTAATAATGATGTAAATTATTTTTTATGAAAACATTAGAAGGACAAATCATTTATTTTATTACTATTGAATATTTGAAAGGAATTGTGCATGTGTGTGTGTATGTGTGCACACACACACACATACATACATGCATATACATACATACATCCCATCCCATCCCATTTCCTAATATTTTCTTCCCCCTTTTATTCCTTACCCCAATCAGAAAATCCTTCCACCTGCCTGAGATCTTTCTATTGAATCCATCTTATTGGCAGCAGATTTTTCTTTACTATCTATGTATAATATTCTGTTTCATTTCTTAAGAGGTTTCCTTTCCTGAATTATTTGTACAAAAAGCTGCTTTGTACCATCTTTAGAAATGTGATATTGCTATTTCTCCTCCCACTGCCTCACAAAAAGCTATTTATAGTCCTTCAGGGCTTCCTCAGGTGCCTACAGATTTATTCACTTGTACTGGGAATAAAGGAAAATAATAGGGATGGTTTACACACAAGTTTGTTGGACCAGCATGTCAACAAGGCTAGTTTCCATATATTATTCTGTTTTGAATCTAAGTTGAAAGAGCTTAAAGAAAGATGGGAATCTATTTATTGTTAGATTTGACAGCGCACAGATTTTTTTTTTAAAGAGAGAATAGCTATTTGGTTTAGAAGAATCTATTTTGATCAGAGTATAATACAAAAAGAAACAACCTTCTATTGTGCTTTCTGAGATTGTTTTCCTTGACTGAATAGATCGTCGTGACATACAAACATAAACACCCTCTGCCACAAGCATTAACACAACCCACAAGCTTAGGAGAGAGAGAGAGAGAGAGAGAGAATTATGATTTGACCAGATAATCTGGTAGTCTATTTTAAGTGCATGATTTAAAGATTCAATGAAGGGAATCTATGTGGGCAATTGAAATTTAAATAATAGTTAAGAACTTTCAAATAAATCACTAGTTTTCAAAGCAATTGTACTATAAAATGTAACAAGAAACACTTAAACATTTCATTTCAAAAGCAAATGAAGTCTGATAGCACCTAATGTCTTTGAAAAACAGATGGAGCAAAGTTTTTCTTTGTTTGAATATAATAAAAAGATAACTATTTCTCTTTCCAGTGTTTCCAGCTAGTATTATTTTGTTAAATAACCAATTAACAATGTTTTGCCTTGTTTCTCCTCCCATCCACTTATTTAGGAAGTAAATACTTCTCCCTTATAATAGACCAACATTTTTGATTTAATCATATTTATTCAGAAGAAATTCCACAGAGAAATGGGACTCACTTCTTAGTAATAAGATTTAAGATTCTTCCAAATCTAAGTCATTATAGCATTAGTTGTGCCATCTTATTTTACATTTAACACATCACTTTTAAAATATTTGCATTATGTATGGGTGAATCCTTTTGCTGGATTTTCAGCCCAGTAGACTTTTTTGTATGTTTCTTTTATAATCAGTCTCAGTTGGAAACACTGGAAAGAGAAATAGTTATGGAAACTCTAAGTTAAGGTAGCCGTAGGGCCAATCTTATACCTCTTTTTGTCTAGAGGCACTGAATAATTTGGACCTAGTGGATCTAAAACCTGAGGCAAAATCATCTTTAGTTGGCACCTTCCAGTGAAATCACCATCATCAGGACATTTCTTGTAGCATTTTCTTTAGGTGGAATTGGTTCACAAAAACAGGTTCAAATAACGCCCTCACTCCTTCCCTCCAGTACTGTTTCTGTCTCTGTTTCAACATAATTTTTGGTTGGTGGCTATGTGATTATATCCTGATTTCAATAGGATTTAGGTAACCTAATTGGATGCAGAATTTCCATATAAGAATGATTTCCATTCAAATATACATGGAAATAACCAGGTTTAAATCAATTTAGTTTGCTCATGGCAAATGTATTTTACACAAAGCTTCAAAACTCTTAATTGAGGTTAATGTTTTATATATATATATTGTTTAGCTCCTTCAGAAACAGAATCTTCATTTTTATTCATCTATCTATCTATCTATCTATCTATCTATCTATCTATCTATCTATCTATCTATCAAATTTATATTCTGCTTGTCTTGTGGTGCAGTTGCTGCTTGTCCCCATCCTGGGATGTTAAATTGTTTTTGATAATATTAGGTAGCTTAGCTTTAACCAGCTGAAGGAGAGAATGCTTTGACATATATAACATATATGTGGCCAACATGACTATATGTTGAGGCACATGGAATGCTGTTATTATTTAATGTTATTTAATTGTCAGGTGTTTTTATGGAAGTTAAGAACTAAAGTGGAAAAACTGTTTAAATAAAACAGCAATTTGTGTATGTTTTTTTTCCTTTTACTTTTTGCATATGGGAGTGGATATTTGAAAGGAAAATTTAATTACCAAATATGGCATCTCAATTTGCATCCCTGATGCAAATATATGCAAATATATATGTTACCAGTGTATTAATAGTGCCTCAAGGATTTTAAGGGCTCCCTGACAAAGCATCTCTGTTGTTGTTGTTAGCTGCGAAGTCGTGTCCGACCCATTGCGACCGTATGGACAACATTCCTCCAGACCTTCATGTCCTCTACCATCTTCTGGAGTCCATCTAAGCTCACGCCTACTGCTTCAGTGACTCCATCCAGCCACCTCATTCGCTGTCGTCCCCTTCTTCTATTGCCCTAGATCTTTCCTAGCATTAGGCTTTTCTCCAATGAGTCCTTCTTTCTCATTAGGTGGCCAAAGTATTTGAGTTTTAGCTTCAGGATCTGGCCTTCTAAAGAGCAGTCAGGATTGATCTCCACTAGGACTGACCGGTTTGATTGCCTTGCAGTCCAAGGGACTCACAGGAGTCTTCTCCAGCACCATAGTTCAAAGGCTTCAATTCTTTGGCGCTCAGCCTTTTTTATGGTCCAACTTTCACTGCCATACATTGCAACTGGGAAGACCATAGCCTTGACTATACACACTTTTGTTGACAGGGTGATGTCTCTGCTTTTTAGTGTGCTTTCTCAATTTGCCATGGCTTTCCTCCCGAGGAGCAAGCGTCTTTTAATTTCTTGGCTACAGTCCCCATCTGCAGTGATCTTGGAGCCCAGGAAAATAAAATCTGTCACTACCTCTATTTCTTCCCCATCTATTTGCCAGGAATTGAGAGGGCCAGATGCCATGATCTTGGTTTTTTTAATGTTAAGTTTCAACCCAACTTTTGCACTCTCCTTCTTCAACCGCAACAAGAGGCTCTTTGAGTTCCTCTTCACTTTCTGCCATTAGAGTGGTATCATCTGCATATCTTAGGTTGTTGATATTTCTTCCGGCAATCTTAATTCCAACTTTTGATTCATCTAGCCCTGCCTTTCTCTTGATGTGCTCTGCATATAAGTTAAATAGGCAGGGCGACAGTATACAGTCTTGCCGGACTCCTTTCCCAATTTTGAACCAATCAGTGGTTACATGTCCAGTTCTCACTGTTGCTTCTTGACCCGCATATAGGTTTCTCAAGAGACAAATAAGATGGTCTGGTACTCCCATCTCTTTAAGAACTTGCCACAGTTTGTTATGATCCACACAATCAAAGACTTTAGCATAGTCAATGAAGCAGAAGTAGATGTTTTTCTGGAACTCCCTAGCTTTCTCCATGATCCAGCGTATGTTGGCAATTTGATCTCTAGTTCCTCTGCCTCTTCAAAATCCTGCCTGTACTTCTGGTAATTCTCGATCCACATACTGCTGAAGTCTAGCTTGTAGAATTTTAAGCATAACTTTACTAGCATGAGAAATGAGTGCAATGGTGCGATAGTTTGAACATTCTTTGGCACTGCCTTTCTTTGAATTGGAATGTAAAGTGATCTTTTCCAATCCTGTGGCCACTGCTGAGTTTTCCATATTTGCTGGCAAATTGAGCGTAGCACTTTTACTGCATTGTCTTTTAAGATTTTGAGTAGCTCAGCTGGAATACTGTCACCTCCACTAGCTTTGTTGTTGCTCA
>JAKJMR010016913.1:0-23175 GCA_024449315.1 Daboia siamensis
GGCTTTGAAACGGAGATGAGCACCGGCCCCTAGAGTCGGAAACGACTAGCACGCATGTGCGTGGGAACCTTTACCTTTACCTATATATATATGTATGTATGTATGTATGTATGTGTATATATGTGTGTGTGTGTGTGTGTGTGTGTGTGTATGTGTATATGTATATGTATATATGTATATGTATATGTATATATATGTATACAAGAATGAGCTTAACATCCCTGACAATCACAATGAGGTGGTCACTGACCTTGAGCCAGACATCCTAGAATGTGAAGTGAAGTGGGCATTAGAAAAGCTGAGCAACAACAAAGCTAGTGGAGGTGACAGTATTCCAGCTGAGCTATTCAAAATCTTAAAAGACAATGCAGTAAAAGTGCAACACTCAATTTGCCAGCAAATTTGGAAAACTCAACAGTGGCCACAGGATTGGAAAAGATCAAATTTGTTTTTCAAATTTGAGTTCTGTCTCGAAATCCTACTTTTCTGGCAGAATGGGATTTTTAGCATCAATTGCAAGAGATGCCTTCTACTCCTCAGGGAAATCTGAAATCTGGAAAACAAGTTGTTTTTCTGTTTCCCCAGGATGAGGGAAGCTAAATATATGTTTGTTTTTAAAATTTGAGCTCTGTGCCAAAATCCTACTTTTCTGGCAGAATTGGATTTTTACCATCAATTGTGATATATAATGTCGACTAACTCTTTAGGGTTAAGCTCAGATCAAGATAAAAGCTGGGGTTTTGGCTTCCTCAGCCTGGGGAAACTACATATATTTTGGTTCTTCTGTTTTCAGCTCTGTTTCAAAATCGGACTTTTCTGACTGAGTGGAATTTTTAGCATCGATTGCAAGATATGCCTTGGGCTAACTACTGAGGGAAAGCTCAATTCTGGTAAATAAGTTGGTTCTCGGCTTCCCCAGTCCAGAGGAATGTGCATATGTTTTGTTTTTTCCCCAAATGTGAGCTCTGTCTCAAAATCCAACTTTTCTGACTGAATGGGATTTTTACCTTCTTGCAAGAGATGTCTTGATCTAACTCCTCAGGGAAAGCTCAAATCTGGAAAACAAGTAGGTTTTTTCTTTCTGCAGCATGATTGAAGCTAAAGATACGTTTAGAAACTCCTCTGTTTCCCTGAGGAGTTAGCCCAAGCTATCTCTTGCAATTGATGGTAGAAAGCAGGGCTTTTCAACCAGTAGTACGGGTACCATCTGTGGTACATTGGCACCTGGCAGGTGGTACGTGACCATCCTAGAAAAGTAGTAGCGGGGGAGGGGAATGGCAGGACCGCACAAGCCTGAGCAAGAGATGGCTGGAGCTGCAGTGCTGTCAGGGCTCAGCGGAAGCACCAGGATCAGTGCCAGGCTCTAGCTGGAGCTTGCCACTGATCCTGGTGCTTCTTAGCCCAGAAGGCAGGTGTCTTGCTCGACTGTGGCTTGTGGGACACTTTGTTCAGTGCCATTGCAACTTCAAACAGTCACTAAGCAAACTCTTGTAGGTCGAGGACTACCTGTACTTCATCACTTTTTTCCTTTTTTTTTCATCATCAGGTTTTTGACACCATGCTAGATGACTGGTGGTACTCGGATGTTGCCATATCCTAAAAGTGGTACAATGGGTGAAAAGGTTGAAAAGCCCTGGTATAAAGCTCATTCAGCCAGAAAAGTCGGATTTCGAGACAGAGCTCAAAACTGAAAAATAAACATATATGTAGATTCCCCCAGGCTGGGGAAGCCAAAAACCCACTTTTTTTTCTTCATTTGAGCTTTCCCTGAAGAGTTAACCCAAGGCTTTTCGCATGATTGGTAGTAAAAATCCCATTTGCCAGAAAAGTGAAATTTTGAGACAGAGCTCACATTTGAAAAACAAACATATATCCAAATTCCCAATGGCTGTTGAAGCCAAAAACCCACTTGTTTTCCAGAATCAAACTTTCCCTGAGGATTTAGCAATGGTATGTCTCACAATTGGTGGCAAAAGTTCCATTAAGGAATAAAAGTCAAATTTTGAGACAGAGCTCCAATTTGACAAACAAACTTATATTTAGCTTCCCCCATGCTGGGCAAACTGGTTTTCCATATTTGAGCTTTCCTTGATGTGTTAGTCCTTCGCTCATGCTGCAGAAACAGAAAAACTATTTTTTTTCCAGATTTGAGCTTTCCCTGATGAGTTAGTCAAGTGTTTTTCTGACAATTAGTGGTAAAAATCCCATTCTACCAGGAAAGTGAAATTTTGAGACAGAGCTCAAATTTGAAAAACAAACATATTTCGCTTCGCTTATCCTAGGGAAACAGAAAAACTACTTGTTTTCCAATTTGAGCTTTCCCTGAGGAGTTAGCCCAAGGCATTTCTTTCAGTTGATGGTAAAAATTCCATTCAGCCAGAAAATTGGATTTCGAGACAGCTCAAATTTGAAAAACAAACATATGAATGAATGAATGAATGAACTTTATTGTCAAAGTACAACCATGTATACATTGAGATTGGCTGAGCCTCCTTTTGTGCCTCCCCGCCTCAACTCACAGTGACAAGAAAACCCACCATCTTGTTACACCATGTGAGCTAATTGCACAAGACACTGGCCTTGCAAGTCAGTCATACATAAAATTATGTCCCATTCAAGAGCCTAAAAGCCCATGGATAAAAGCTGCTCTTCAGTCTGTTGGTGCAGCTGGCTATAGTCCTGTATCTCCTACCTGATGGTAGGAGAGTAAAGAGATACCGACCAAGGTGTGAGTCGTCCCTGAGAATTTTCCTCACTCTTCCAAGGCAGCAAGCCCTGGCAATGTCATCCAGTGGTGTCAGGGGACAGCCCACAATGTGCTGTGTTCACCATCCTCTGTAGTACTTTCTTATTCACGGCTGTCAGGCCAGCATACCAAACCACAATACAGTGTGAGAGGACGCTCTCTATAGTAGACTGGTAAAAGAAGGTCATTAGCCTGTTCTTCCACAAGACCCTGAGGAAGTTGAGTCTCTGTTGGGCCTTTCTGGCCACCTGGGTTGTATTAACTTTCCAGGTAAAATATTCACAGAGGTAGACTCCCAGAAATTTAAAGGAGGAAACTTTCTCAACACAGCCCCCCCCCCCCCATTGATGTAAAGTGGGGCAGGTTCCTCTCTTTTTCTCTGGAAGTCTAGCACCATCTCGTTTAAGTTATATTTAACTTCCCTCATGGTGGGGAAAATCCCATTCTGCCAGAAAAGTGAAATTTTGAGACAAAGCTCCAATTTGAAAAACAAACATATGCAGGTTCCTCCAGGCTTGTTTTCTGAAATCGAGCTTTCCCTGAGGAGTTAGCCACAGTAGATCTCCCAATTGGTGGCAAAAATCCCATTAAACAAGAAAAGTCAAATTTTGAGACAGAGCTCCAAGTTGAAAAACAAACATATATTTAGATTTCCCCGTGCTGGGGAAACTGAAAAAAACCACTGGTTTTCCAGATTTGAGTTTTCGCTGAGGAGTTAGCCCAAGGCATATCTCCCAATTGGTAAATATCCCATTCTGCCAGAAAATTAGGATTATGAGACAGAACTCAAAACTGAAAAAAACATTTAAAAAGCTTCCCCCCTCAGGTTATTGAAGCCAGTAACCCAGGTTTTTTAATTGATCTGAGCTTTCCCTGAGGAGTTAATCCATGTTATATCTCACAATTGATGGTAAAAATCCCATTCTGCCAGAAAAGTGAAATTTTTGACACAGAGCTCCAATTTGAAAAACAAACATATATTCAGCTTTTCCCATGCTGGAGAAAAAAAACAAAACCCAAACCACTGGTCTTCCAGATTTGAGCTTTCCCTGAGGAGTTAAAAGTTTTCTCATTAAAAGTTTTACAGTAGAATATGCCTCGGATTTCTTTCTTTGATGTTCACCATGGATCAAATGAACCACGGTTTGTTGCCCTCTGATAGGAAGATTAATTCTTCCGTGACATTTGGTAGCAGAGGGTGGTATGTTTTCATTTTCAAGATTTACTGCTACTGAGATGCATTATTCAGTTAATTAGTCCGGCACTGAGGAAGCTGTGATTAATTGCTGCAAATATGCCAAAGAAAAAGAAGAAGGCTCGTTATCAGCCTGCTGTGGAGGAGACTTCTCAGAGATATCTTCTTTCAAATTTACAGACCCCCCCTAGCATCTGCTACATGTCTTGGAGAAGAGAATCCAGCCTCTGAGTCAAGGTCAGTTTCACCATTTTCTGATTTTACTCAAGCTGATGCCGCAGAAGTAACTTACTCTGGTGGAGCACAGGCTATTTTTGAGGGGCTTGGTGCTAGACCAAAAAGCTCATTAGAAAAGGGAGTGGTCCATTATCCTCCTAGTCCTGAACAAACTGTGCAGGAGAAGGTTTTGAAAAGTTATTATGAACAAATTGAGGCTTTTGACAGAGAGCTACAGCAGGCGAAGGCATATGCAGCCATGATTAAGCAGCAGGGGAGAGACTCTGCTGACATACACATTCCAGAGGTGGCCATATTGCCTTCTTCTCCAACGCCTAAGCCACATCCACAAGGTTCAGCCATTTTGCCTTCTTCAAAGCTAAAAACATGCCCACAATTGAGTATTGTGTCAGATGAATGGAAACAGGGGGCTCCCACATCTCATGACCAAGTGCAGTATCAAATGGCAAAGGTGCCTGCATCTAATGTTATAGCACCACCTGCTGGTGAATCTGTTGTACAAGATAGAAATACAGATACAGATACAGCCAATCAAAGGTGGGTGGCAGGCGGACGGACCTGTAAGGCGCTGAATGGCCAAACTGTTGATACTCAAAGGGCTATAAAGAGGAGGGCCTTCCAAAGTTAGCTTACACTTTGACAACATCAGCAGTTGCTGATGAAAGCTTAGTATGTAATAAAGTTTTTTGTCCCAGAGATCAGTGTTTCAATATGTCTCTTTTACAAATTGCTCTTTTACATAATTGCTAGCATACACACACACACACACACACATGCACGCACAATTATATATAACATAAAACTTGGTTTTCCTGTGTCTCTAGAGCATGGAGAAAACAATTTTCCATTTTTCAAATTTTATGACTGTCTTAGTGACTGGATTTGCTATAATTTTATTATTGTAATTATGATTATGATATAGTTACACTATGTAATTATGATTACGATATAGTTACACTATAATTATAAATACATTGTGATATTATATTAAATTTGTATTACAATATTTTAATTCATAATTTTCTGCTAGCAATTATGTTATGCCATGTACTAACTTCTCTGACAAAGTGCTAATCCTGAAAAATCCTGGTTTTCCTGCATCTTCAGGAGAGGGAGAACATGATTAAGTGTCCCTTTTTCAATTTTGATATCTCTCTCGAAAGTGAAGCTTAATGGCTGAATTTGCTATAATTATAATATTATAATTATGTTATAATTAACTATATATAACATAATTATAAATTATAATATTGTAATTATACTTAGGTATGATGCTGTAATTATATTATAACTATATAATTAATTATTATTATTAAATAATTATTACAATTATTATAATTAAGTATAATGAATTCAGCCACTAAGCTTCACTTTTGAGAGAGACCGAATTTGAAACATGTACACTTAATTATGTTCTCCCTGGCCTGGAGATGCAGGAAAAGAAGGTTTTTTTCAGGCTTTGCGCTTTGTCTGAAGAGGCATAGAAAAATATTTTCTATAGGTATCAACTATCACAAAGCAAATTTTTATACTTCAGATTGAAAAAGATAGCTATAAATTTTACTGTGTTTATTTCAACAATAGAAGAATATCAGATACTTCTGTTTAAAAAAATCTGTAAAAATAATTGTGAAAACAAAAGCAGATTACAAAACCAATTTTTATTTTTATTTTTCATCATAGAACTATATTACAACATTTTGTCCTACAGTTCTTGAATATTCTAATGCTGTATTTGGTAACTAATTTTAAATATTTCTGCTTCAAAGCATTTTGCGGTTTATACATAGTTTTACAGGTTGTGCCTGCTTTCATCACAACCTTGTTGTCATATAGCTGCTCTGAATATTTGTTTCTTCCTTTATGATGCTGATGTCCTGCTCATTGTTTAGCAAATAATTTTCTCTGGGGAAATCTGAGACCTGCCCCTTGGTGGTCCTCCAGTCAAAAGGAGCAGCTTTCTTATTCAGCATGGAGTCTAAAGTCTTCTTTCTACCTTGCTTATTATTGGGAACTGTGCACTTTGTACTGAAATCATGTTTGTTTAGCTCACAGTTCACAGCCAATGATTTATTTCCGACTTCAATTACTTTTTTATGTTCTACATTTTGATGGGAAATTTCTTCAGAAATTGAATAAATATTTTTTGTACTGTGCTCAGTAGAATTATTTGATTGTCTATGAAATAACCTAAACTTTTTTACATCAGCTATAAAGTTTACTTTCTTTTGTTTTTCCTTTGTGGACTCAGTTGACCTCACTGCCGACCCATTGCTTTGGTTGTATGCTTCAGAAACTCTTGCCACTACTCTTGGATGAATCATTGTAGTTATTTCGAAAAGACTGAGGTTTTTCTTTGTGATTTTTTCATTTCTTCCACTTTCACTCTCTTCATCAGATTCTGTCAAGGAGGAGGAGCCTTCTGTGCTAGTTTTAGAGTGTTGTAGATTAGTCAGCTTTTTTCCTTTTAAAAGACCCAATACTTCAAAACGAAAACTGGAAATATCTTGCTTTAATTCCTGAAGAAGTAGAAGAAAATAAATGACACATGCAACTTAAAAAAAATTGTATTAGAAAATGAGTTTTTTTGAAATATTGATTAAAGAATTATTAATAATAACATTATGATTTAATAATTTTATTTTTGAACTATGTACTATGTAAAGGCATAAATAGGCTTCAGTTGAGCTTACCTCTAATCTTAAATTCACCTAGTGCCAGTGGAAATATTTATCCTAACCCTATCCACACCATTTTCTTCCAATGGTCATGTAAAATTACCATTACCATAAAAATTAAGGAGGAAGACAGCAATAGAAAGGCTTTGTGCTACCTGAGATGGCCATCCTTCAAGGAGGGACTAAAAGAGTACCTTCCCTATTAGATCTTGTTGGATGGGCTGGAACCACTAGGACAAAAGGGGTCTATGATGATTCTCAGCGGTTAGGTGGGCATGGATGGGTGGGCATGAATGGGTATGTTTGGATGGGTCTTGACTGAGTGGGTGTTGCTAGGTGAATGCAAAGGAGTGGGTGCAGCTGGGTTGATACGGATGACTCAGAGTGGATGACTCTGTGACCAGGTTGGGGTGGGCAGATGGGCATGCCTGGGTGGCTGCAAATAGTTCGGCATGGTCAGGTCAGCATGGAACATGTCTCCCTGGCCAACTGGAAGTGGGGACATGATGCCCCACCAGCTCCTCACCTCCCTAAACTGCTGGCAGCCGTGTGTGTGCCTCCTGGAGCTTGCACTGGAACCTGGCAGTGGTTAATCCACTGCCTCCCCCAGAAAAACTTCCTTTCAGATCATGGGGTGGGGGGGAGAGAGAATTTGAAAGAGTTCAAATGTCCATTTGCATTAAAAGCTCTGCAGTGATGCCAGAGCACTTATAACCTTTCTTGGAATCAAGCAAAAAAAGGGGGGATGGATATGTTCCCCACCCCAGGGCCAAGAGAAGATTCAGTTTGCTCCACTGTCCTCCCCCTTCTAAGAATTACAACTTTGCATTACTGCTATGAGTCATCCCATTCTGGTGCTAGAAACCCCCTTAACAATAGTTTTCTGATATGGGGAGAGAGATCCCGCCCCTTCTCTTCCCTCCTAACTCAAATCCACCATGAGCCATTGATTTCTGTGGAATTTCATCCTATTTGGAAACATCCTCACAACTGCTCTCTGGCTCACTGGCTCCAACACACCCAGAGTGGTACACTCACAGGGGAGAGCTGAGAGGCACTGTTTGCAGGGAGGGACTCTCGTCAAGCTGGGTGTCATGGTTCCGATAAATGAGACAGTTCAAACAAAATGCAGGCATTGTTTATCTAAAAAGTCTTAACAATGAAACGAAACATCGGCACTCATGGAGGGATGCCAGAATCTGAGATCTCCTCCCCCCAAACCCATTTGTAACACTTACAATCCCCACCCTTATCTACACATCATAAATCACATTATCCAATTAGTTTTACATATGAGGTTTCACTTCCCATTCTGTACGTGGGCTTTTCTAATCTTCTCAAAACATCCACTGTTTTCCCCCAAAGTGAAAACAGTGGATGTTTTGAGAAGATTTAAAGTGAAGCAATTTAAAGTAACAGGCTGTCTCTTATATTGTCAGTGCAAAAATATGTCAATGTTTGCAACATTGACATCCGGGCCCCCTTACAAAAAGAAAAGATCCTGTAATGTAAACAAACACAAGTTAGGAGCTGGCTTTTGGTTTGTTGGAGTGTTTCTCATAAAACTTTTTGATAAGTCTGTCAGCTTTCACATTGGTAGATTTCACCCAAATGGCTTCAGACAATGGATATCCCTTCCATTGTACTAGGTACTGCAATTTTCCCTTAAAGATTCTAGAGTCAAGAAAATGTTTCACTTCATAATGGAACCGAGCTGCTACTACGAAGGGTCCAGGTGCTTTCTTAGGGGGAGGTCTTAAAGTGGAGGCTCGAAAAGGTTTCAAGCTACAATGGAACACCAGGTGAATTTTCCCCAAAAGTCTGGGGAGTTTCAATTTTACTGTGACCAGGCTGATGATTTTCACAATGGGGAAAGGCCCCAAGAATTTCAGTCCCAATTTCTTGCTGGTTAATTTGAGATGTAAATATTTAGTTGACAAATAAACCTTTTCCCCAACTTGGAATGTTCTTTGGGGAGCCCTCTTTTTATCAGCCTGTTTTTTATTAGTCTCAGAAGTCTTTTTTAGTGCCGTTTTTGTGTTTCTCCAAACCTCTTCCCACCCCCTCACCCATTGATCAAGTGTCTGGGAAGCGGAGGGCACCTGATAATAGTCAGGCATTGGGCTGAACTCTTTTCCTGTGGCTACTCTGAAAGGCATGTAGCCAGTGCTGCTGTGAACAGAATTATTGTAGGCCACCTTGGCGAAAGGGAGGAGGTCAGTTCAGTTTGTTGGTAAGAAACATAGCATCTGAGATATTGCTCCACTATTTTGTTAGCGGATTCTGCAGCCCCATTGGTAGCTGGATGAAAAGCAGATGATAAGCCTTGGGATGATCCAATTAATTTAAGGAAATTCCTCCAAATTTTCGCTGTGAACTGCACTCCTCTATCTGAAATTATTCACTTAGGGGCACCATGCAGTCAGTAGATGTGTTTCAGGAACAATTTAGTCAGTCGTGCAGATGGGAGTCCTTTATAGGCAATAAAGTGAGCCTGCTTCAAAAACAGATCTATCACAGTCCAGATGACAGTATTTCCTCTACTGTTGGGCAGGTCTACAATAAAGTTCATAGCTATTTCTTCCCATGGTTGAGAAGGGTCAGCTACCGACTGCAGTAACCCAGGGGGTTTCCCTGGAATTCTTTCCATGGTGGCACATACGGTACGACTCTTGACATAGTTTTCCACATCTTGTTTTAGCCCCGGCCACCAAAATTGCTGGCGGATGAGGTATAGAGTTTTTAAATATCCGAAGTGTCCAGCCTGTTTTACATCATGGCTGTGTCTGAGAGCATTGAGACGGAGGGTTTCAGGTAGATACAATTTCCCCCCCATGTATGCCAAACCATCCCTGCATGTTAGGGAGGTTTGATTATTTTTGAACCCTTGATCGGTAAGGAGCTCTCTCTCTCTCTTTTTTTTTGTACAAGTTTTATTCATTTTTTAATTTTACATTCAGATATTTGTGAAGCAATACGGTGGTTGGGTACTCAAAAGTAAACAATAGTAAATAACAAATTATTTTTAAATAGCTCAAGTTGCATCAACAAAGATTCCCTCTCCAATTCCCTTAGTTATAACATAATCAAATTAATCGAATTAATGCATTTCTAATTGTGACATAATCAATTAGAAGAATTTTCAATATATTTTCACTTATATATTTTCAATATATTTTCATCCATGTCCTGTTTTTAAGTTTTACCTAATTGCAATAGAATATCCTAGAATAGCCTATGATATATAAAAGAAAACCTAATTTTCGAGTAACCCACATTTCCCTATTTCAATAAAAAGTAATTATCCTGTCTACAGAACTTACATTGTTCATTTCAATACATTCTTATTTTTAAAAGTAAATTCTATTTGTCATCTTAATAATTCACCAATTATTAGAAAAATATCTTTTGTTATATACCCTTCCAAATTCTATAATATAAATCAATTCCAATAGCCAACTTTACTTTCCCTTAGACACCTAAAAATTAAATACAAAATCAATTTATATCTATATCCAGGGCTTTTTTCCTCATAGAATGCTCAGAACGGAGTTCTGGCACCTTTTTTGGATGTAACCTTGTAGGGTAGGCAAGGCGGGTTATATGACATGTGTGAGTTCTGGCACCTTTTTCTTTTACAAAAAAAGCACTGTCTATATCATTACAACAAATATATTCTATATGTCATCTTAATAGTTCATCAATTATTAAATTATTATATCATTCCAGATTCTATAATATAGTTCAGAGTTATGTTCTAATAGCTTAATTTTATTTTCCCTTAACAATCTAAAACCTAAATATAAAATCAGTTTATATTTTTTAAGGATTCCCCTTAGCCCATTAAAATAAATTTTTAAGCTCTATTCTTACAAATCTGAAGAAAGATATAAGTCTAATTTTTTAAATCTAACTCGCGCCTTCTTTTGTGCCAATCAGGCTTCCATATTGGTGCCTTTAGATTCTCAGATGTGTCTCCCTTTCTTCCTACACACATTGTTTGAATCCAGGTAGATCATCCAATTATCAGTTTTGCAAAGAAAGTGTCCCCTTTGTAATCATTGAAGTGTTGCTTTAATAGCTCAATTTTTGATGTTTGGTGTAATATAATTGTCATTAGTTCATTTTGATCTTTTTCTTCTTCCAATTCCATCTGGCTTAGGTTAGAAGTAGTAACTGATGTTATGGTTATTATTTGATTGGCTGGGTCCTCAATGTACTGTATTTGAAAGCCTTTAATATCTTCCCTCTTGATGTTGCTTTCTTCAGGTACTATTGTTTTTTGAGTTGTAGGTTTTATAGTTGAGGTCGAGGTTTGGGCTTCAAAGTTCTTTGTAAATTGTATTTGTTGTTCTTTAAAGTCTCCTACCTTAATGTTAGTTTCCACTTCTTCTGTTTGTTTTTGGATTGTCAATTCATCATTTAAGGTCAAAGTTTGATTTGGTAGCTTTAAGCTGTTAGATTTATCTTGCAGTTTGGCTTTGATTTGCTCAGTCATTGCCATGATTGTGTCAAGTATCAGTTTGTAGTTAAGTGGTGGGATATATTCCTCCATTTTGTTGATGTTTACAGATAAGTCTTTCATGGAGGCTATTTTAATAAGAATGATTGTCCACCTCCAGTATTCCTGAAGATTGTTTTCAGTGCCAGGTGTTTCCAATTCTTATCTTTGAAGATAATGTCAAGGATAGCTCTGTTATTCAGTCAGCTCTCACAATAAAAAAAGGTTTACTTGCTATACCAGGTTTTGCCACAAGATGTCATCAATAGCATATAGAATAAGATATAAAGTCTTTTTCCAGATTAATATAAAGCTTTTGTTCAATTAGTCCATTTTTTCCCTTAATTCACAGCTTAAGCAGGAAATAGGGTGGTAGATCCCCACAAAAATAAAAGCTTTTTAATAAGTACAAATAATATTGCTTAATTTCTTTGCTTAGCCATTTGATTTCTTTTAAGGCTTTAAAATTTATTCCCCAAGTATGGAGTCATCGGTCTCTCAAAATAGGGGGAGGAAATTTTCAGAAACGTCCCAAAGGAAGGTAGTTAGAGGAATAAGAAAGGTAAGGTCTTACCCAGGTCCTCCAGATTGCTTAGTAGTGCTAGATGGTGCTTTGGGCTTTCAGCAGGGAACAGCTTAATGATTGGCTGTCTTGATGGCCGATCTCTTCTTCGGGCCAAAGGAGCTGCTCCAGATTCGAGCAGAGGGCTGCCGCCCTTCTGTGATTACAAGGAGGGCCTCCTCATGGTGGTCACCCCTCCAGGGTGACTTTTGACTCTTTTCAGGGTCCTCCAAGAAAGAAAGATCAGACAGCAGGGACAGAGCTCTTCCTGCACGTTCGCAAGTGCCACATGCACAAACTGGAAGCCCTGGAGCTCTCATTTTATCTTCTTCACTCCTGGGTCATCAGGATTTGGGGTTCTGTGAGGTGTGAGTTGTCCTACAGGTTGTGAACTGGGGATAATTGCCTCGTAGATCTCTTCGTGTTCACTTTTGTATTGTGGCAGTTGGGATAGCGCATCAGCTAGGAGGTTTTTCCTTCCCGGTATGTACTTTAAAGTAAAGTTAAAATAGTTAAAGTACTGTGCCCATCGCACTTGCTTTGGGGACAATTTGCAGGGAGTTTTTAGTGCCTCTAAATTTTTGTGATCTGTCCATACTTCAAAAGGCAGCTTGCTACCTTCTAAATAGTATTCCTCAGAATATCCAAAATATATTGAACAAACCAATAACAATGATGGAGACTATAGAAGCTATTAAAAGGCAAAAAAAGGACAAGACTCTGGGGCCAGACGGACTATCTATAGAATACTACACTGCATTATAAGACGTCCTTACTCCGATCCTGAAAGAACTTTGTAATGAAACTCTCCTAAAAACCAAAATACCAAAGACATGGACTGAAGCTAATATCACTTTAATACCCAAAGAAGATACAGATTTGTTACATATAAAAAATTACAGACCAATTTCATTGCTAAATGTAGACTATAAAATCTTTGCCTTGATAATGCCTAAAAGACAGATAAAAAACAATTTAAGAACAATCTTGGATGTTCTAGAGTATTTATGGAGCTCATCCAGGCAAATAGATGGATTTGATATTTCTTGATGCACAAAAGGCGTTTGATAACTTAAATTGGCAATTTATGTTTCAGCAACTTCTGGAAATGGATTTTGGGGAAAACTTTATGAATGCAATTTATGCAATTTATTATAAACAGACTGCTAGAGCAATTGTAAATGGAGACTACATAGAAAACTTTGATATTAAAAATGGCACAAGACAAGGATGTCCTTTATCCCCATTGCTATTCATATTAACCTTGGAAGTATTGAAAATAAATATTAGACAAGACTCTGAGATCAAAGGACTGGAGATAAAGGGTGAAAAATATAAATTGCAGGCATTCGCGGATGATTTGGTCTTTATATGGGAAGAACCTCTGAAAACAAGCACAAAATTGTTGGCCATAATAGAACAGTATGGTGAGGTTGTAGGCCTGATAATAAATAGAGAAAAGACTAAAGTTTTGACAAAGAACTTAACAGAAAAACAGAAAATGCAACTTGCAAGAAAAACAAATCTTCAAATAGTTAAAAAAGTTAAATACTTGGGAATTTATTTAACAGCAAGATGTATAACACTGAAAGATGACAACTATACAAAATTATTAAAACAAATAAAATTGGACTTAGAAAAGTGGAAAAATCTCAATCTGTCAACATTGGGGAGAATAGCTACAATTAAAACGAATATCTTACCGAAAATACTTTTTTTATTTCAAACCATTCTGGTAAAATTAGAAAAAGCCTTTTTTGATGAACTGAATACCATAATATTGAAATTTGTTTGGTAAGGTAAAAAAGCACGAATTAAAGTGAAATTGCTACAGGACGTTAGAGAAAGGGGAGGATTTGGACTCCCAGACTGGAAATTATATTACCAAGCAGCTATCTTAACGTGGATTAAAGAATGGATAACACTTAGAGACAAAAGATTACTACAGCGAGGGGCATGACCTGCAGATTGGTTGGCATGCCTTTCTGTTGTATGGAAAGAATAAAGTACACAGATCTTTTCAGAACCATGCTATAAGTAATGCACTTCTCTTAGAATGGGAAAAAAGAAAAGAAAAAAATTATACCAAGATACTTGAATGACTTTCAACAATGGAAGCCTTTGCTTACCCAAACTTAATTAACGATGATAAACTTGTAACATATAAAGACTTATTGGACAATGAAGGAAGATTGAAATATAGACTAGACTTACAACAACAAGGTATTGACCAATCATGGTGGCCATATTTACAAATCCAATCAAGATATGAAAAAGACATGAAAAAAATGGGGCTCTATAAGGAACAGTCAGAACTTGATCTTACATTGCTAAAAACAGATGAAAAGCTGATTAAAAAATTCTATAGATTACTGCTTAACTTAAAGATGGAGGAGGAACAAGTTAAAGAAACAATGATAATATGGGCAAAAAATGCTGGACATACTATAGAGCTTGAAGAATGGGAAAAGCTATGGGACAGATATATTAGATTAACCAAAGCTGTATCATATAAAGAAAATTTGTATAAAATGTTTTATAGATGGCACATGACACCAGTGAGACTAGCTAAAATGTTTAAAAATACTTAATTTAATTTAATTTAATTTAATTTAATTTAATTTAATTTAATTATGGACTTATATGCTGCCCTATCTCCTGAAGGACTCAGGGTGGCTAACAACAATAAAAACAACAATAAAAACAATGAATACAAATATTAAAAGAAATTAAATTTTATAAAGCCCCACTAAAACCTGTAAAAATTGAAAACATAATTAAAACCCCCAACGTCACTCCAGGTCGGCCAGTTGGAAAAGGTATGTCTTTAGGTCGCGACGAAAGGACCGGAGATCTGGGGCCATCCGAAGTTCTCGGGGGAGCTGATTCCAAAGGGCAGGCGCCCCGACAGAGAAGGCCCTCCCCCTGGGGGTCACCAGCCGACATTGTCTGGCTGACGGCACCCTGAAAAGACCCTCTCTGTGTGAGCGCACAGGGCGATGGGAAGTCATTCCTGGCAGCAGACGGTCCTGCAAATATCCTGGACCTAAGCCATGTAGGGCTTTATAAGTAAGAACCAGCACCTTGAACCTTACCCGGAGGGCAACCAGCAAACAAGGCAGCTCACGCAGGAGGGGTGTAATGGGAGTATCGGGATGGGAGTATCGGGATGCTCCCATCACAACCCACATGGCCGCATTCTGCACCAGCTGAAGCCTCCGGGTGGCCTCCAAGGCCAGCCCCATGTAGAGAACGTTGCAGTAATCTATATGGGAGATAACGAGTGCATGAGTGACCGTACGTAAGGCATCACGGTCCAGATAGGGGTGCAACTAGTGCACCAGGCAAACCTGGGCAAATGCCCCCCTGGCCACGACCCCTATATGGTCTTCTAAATTGAGTCGTGCATCCAGGAGGACACCCAAGTTGCATGCCCTATCAATGGGAGGCAACACCTCTCCCCCCATAACCAAAGATGGTGAATCTTGGACAATACGAGATGCCGATACGTAGAGCCACTCGGTCTTGGCCGGGTTGAGTTGGAGCCTGTTCTTCCCCATCAAGGATCCGCACCGCTTCCAGGCAACGGGACATCACGTTGAGGGCATCACTGGGTTGGTTCGGAGTGGAGATAAAAAGCTGGGTATCATCAGCATATTGATGATACCTCACTCCAAAACCATGTATGATCTCACCCAGTGGCTTCATGTAGATGTTGAACAGGAGGGGACAGAGGACTGACCCCTGAGGCACCCCACAATCAAGGGGCCTCAGGGTTGACTTCTGTCCTCCTGCCAACACTGTCTGTGAATGGCCTGAGAGGTAGGAGGAGAACCACCGTAAGACGGTGCCTCCCACTCCCAACCCCTGGAGACGTCGCAGCAAGATACCATGGTCGATGGTATCAAAAGCCTCTGAGAGATCTAATAGGACCAGGATAGAGGAATAACCCCTATCCTGAGCCTACCAGGGATAATCCACCAGCGCGACCAATGCCATCTCCATGCTGTACCCAGGCCTGAAACCTGATTGGTACGGATCCAGATACTCAGTTTCCTCCAGGACCAACGGGAGCTGCTGTGCCACCATGCTCTCAACAACCTTTGCAAGAAAGCAAAGGTTGGAGACAGGACGAAAATTATTTAAAATAGCTTGGTCCAGAGCAGGTTTCTTGAGGAGGGGCCTCACCGCCTCCTTCAAGGTGGCAGGGAAACACCCCTCACCCAAAGAAGCATTGATCACTGCCTGGAGCCAGCCTCGTGTAACCTACCGAGCTGCATAAACCAGCCAGGAGGGACACGGGTCCAGTAAACACGTGGTGGCACTTAATCTACCCATGATCCTGTCCACTTCATCCGGAGTCACAGGGTCAAACTCCTCCCATATAATATTGGCCAGACCTATTGCTTCCTCCTCGTCAGACACTGCCCAATCGGAGTCCAGGCCGGTCCGAATCTGAGCGATCTTGTCCAGCCGATGCTGACTAAACTCCTCAGCCCGTCCCCGCAAGAGATATTCCCCTGTCCATTGATTTAGAAGGGAGCGGGTCACCCTAAACAGGGCGGCCAGGCAATTATCTGTGGATGCAATGAGGGCGGCAAAGTAAGTATGCTTCGCCGCCTCCATTTCCACAAGATAAGATCTAGTGAAAGATCTTAACTGCGCTCAGTCAGATTTGGACCGACTGGATCTCCAAACGCTCTCTAGGCACCTCCTCTGGCACTTCATCTCCCGTAGGTCCACGGAGAACCAGGGGGTCAACTGGGACCTGTGCCAGGTCAGAGGCTGCAAAGGAACAATGCAGTCGAGAGCCTCAGAAGCAGCCCATTGCCAGGGATTGACCAAGGTCTCAACTGGGCTGTGGGAGAAGGAGGCAGGAATCAAACCAAGCGCCATCTGAAACCTTTCTGGATCCATCAGGCACCTGGGGCAGAAGCACCTGGTCGGTTCCACCTCCCAGCAGCGGGAGGTGGCATGACGGAGGCCCAGCTGCAGGAGATGATGATCTGTCATGAGAGGGGCTGTACAGATGGAGAAACCCCACCCAGATCATTAAGCCACTGCCCGGAGATAAAAATAAGGTCGGGCGTGTTTCTCCCCCTCATGGGTCAGATCCTGAATAATCTGGGTCAGGTCCATGGCCATCATGGAAGCCATGAACTCTCGGGCCACCTCTGATGTCCCCACCCAGGTAAGGTAGGTTAAAATCCCCCAGCACCAAAAATCTGGGAAATTCCACCGCCAACCCCGAGAGAGCATCGAGTAGCCTGGGAACAGCCATTACCATGCAGCTGGGAGAGAGGTACGTAAGCAACAGGCCCAACTGACCACCAGGGCCCCACCTTAAGAGAAGGGACTCACATCCGCCTATCTGAGGGGCAGTGGCCTCCTGTGGACAAAGGGTCTCCCTAATAACAACCACCACCCCACTGCCCCTACCTTGAGCCCGAGGCTGATGCAGCACACGGAAACCTGGAGGGCATAAATCAATCAGAGGGACCCCTCCCTCCGAGCCCAACCAACTTTCTGTAATGCATGCCAGGTCTGTGTCTTCCTCCTCAATCAAATCACGGATGAGAGGAGCTTTATTCACAACAGACCTGGCATTCAAATAAATCAGCCTGACCTCAGGTATCTGCCCTCCCCCTCCCCCGGGAAAGCAGGTGACAGCCAGAGGGTTGGAGCGCACCACAGCTTGAAAATAGCGAGGGCACAATCCCAGATTACGGTATGATCCTCTGTTCATCCATCTGCCACCATTCCCAATCACCGTGGGGATCGCTATCCCCACCCCATCCCCCTGGGCCCCAGGACTCTCCCCGGCCTCCTTATCGCCATGACCATCAGCCAACCTAGGCTGAAATAGGTCCGGCAACCCCCCCTCATTCTGTCGGGCCTGATAGCCCTTCCCCCTCCCTAACCCATTAAAAGATTTTATAAGAAAAGCCAAAAGCCTCCTTTTTGCAGCATGCCACCTCTCGGGGTCCCAAGACCCGTCATTAAGGAAATGGCGGCACAGATTGGATGGCCACATCTGAGAGGGGGGGGACTCTCTCAGGGCAAGCAACTCACTTACAGTATAATCCATCAAAAGATAAAAGCAAAAGGAACGAGTCGGTTGGAACAAAATGCATATTAATAATAAGTCCACAGAGCTGGACAGTGACTCCCAAAACATGGTCATGCTCTCACAGTGACCAAGATCTTCCAATCTCAGGGAGAAACCACTGTCCAGCTCTGGGTAGGTCGCAGAAGGAGAAAAAGTCTGATGGCTGGGTGATAGTAAAACAGTCTATTGGTGATGGCATTCGCAGTTCCGATGATAAGCAGATGTAAATAAGTCTTGGGCTCCAGATTCCAGGCCCAGCCGGCAACATCTGGGTCCCTCTGTTGCCCAATATCCCCAAACCGCACCGCCAAGACCTCCAAAGCCACCAAGGATGTCAATGGGTGGCAACAGGGGCCGGGCCAGTCATCCATCTCCATTCTTTGAATGTAATTGCGACCAAAAGGGGCTGTAATAAGTCTCCGGATGCGGAAAATGAAGGAGGCTCACCTCAGTTCTCTAGTATGGCCCCCAAGAAGATAACCACCATCTCAGGCGCCATCTGGCACACTCCACCTCTATCCCCAACTTCAAGCGGCCATAGATGTTTCCACCCTCGAAACAAGTCCAGGAGGGCTCCAAACGGTGTTCATCCATCGAATGGCGGCCTGCACCATCCAAGGAACCTCCACTGGAGGGGGAAGCTCACTGATCGAACAGATGAGTAGATGGACTCGGCAACCACAAGGCCAGGAGCCTCGCCACCTGGACTGCTTCTCCAGGCTGCTGCAGGCTGTCACAACCCCACCGCAGGCCGCCGCAGGTCCAGACTGCCTCTCTAGGCTGCTGCAGGTCCGCCGCAGGCCGCAACAAGCCCACCTCAGGCTGCAGCAGGCCTGACCACAGGCCGCCGCAGGCCCGGAGCCTTGCCGTCCAAGCTGCTCAAGCCACCTCGCTCAGCCACCATAGGTCCGGGAGCCTCGCCGCCCCGCCACCCAAGTCACCTTGCTGTCGTCATCACCGTCACCTCCAGCATCCACAAAGGACTTCATCAGGGTCCCGGAGGGTTCCATCACCCACCCGGACTACAAAGCAACAGCCCCATCAATGCCATCAATGCCCGGTATGTCAAGACTCGCTCCCTTGCTCCTAGCACTCAGCCGTGAGCGGCCATCTTCTTTGGAGGCGTGGTTTACAAATGTTTGTTGGAAATGTAATCAAAGACCAGGTACTTGTTACCATATCTGGGCGTCATGTCCTAAAGCCAGGGCTTTTTTCCCCATAGAACGCTCAGAACAGTGTTCCGGCACCTTTTTTTGCACTCACACACAGAAAAAAAAGCTGAAGGAAACTGTTCCAGAGAGCCAAATTCTCCTCAGCAGCACACCAATGAGGCAGCCAGATTGCAGAGCAGCAGAATGCATTGCAGAGACGGGCCTTCAGATGGCTCAAATAGAACGAAACACGTTTTGTACGGGCTAATTCAAAGGTGGGAGGGTAAGAAGGGCCAAGTGTGAACAGGTTGCCTAGCAACCTGCTTAAACAAACTTTCAGCTCCTGGTGCAGGACGCCTTGCCTTTTTTAAGCTGGGAAGTTGAAAAAAATGCTAAAAAGAAGGCAATAGAGTGCTATCAAGGAAAATGTATGGATATAGCCAGCAGACGTTTAGGGAACCTTTATTTTTCATACACTGTTTGAATTTTGTCTTAATGCCATGGTGATACACAACCAAATGTAGTCAGTTTTTTTTTTAATCCCAAAGCATCTGTTCGTTAAATACAGTATAACAAAGTTTTGGATGATGGAATTATTTTTTATCTAAGGATAACTAATGATAACAGCTCTTAAATCTGTTCTTTGTTTTATTTTTGCACAAAAATTGTATAATTCGCATTTGCATTCATTTACATTTAGAATATGTTGTTAAAATGTATTGGTGTTGAAATAATTGTTGTTGTTGTTGTTAGCTGAGAAGTCGTGTCCGACCCATCATGACCCTATGCACAATGTTCCTCCAGGCCTTCCTGTCCTCTATCATTTTCTGGAGTCCCTTTAAGCTCACACCTACTGCTTCAGTGACTCCATCCAGCCAACTCATTCTCTGTTATCCCCTTCTTCTACTGCCCTCAATCTTTCCCAGCATTAGGCTCTTCTCCAGTGAGTCCTTCCTTCTCATTATGTGGACAAAGTATTAGAGTTTTAGCTTCAGGATCTGACCTTCTAAAGAGCAGTCAAGATTGATCTCCTCTAGGACTGACCGGTTTGATCACCTTGCACTCCAAGGACTTGCAGGAGTCTTCTCCAGCACCATAGTTCAAAGGCCTCAATTCTTTGGTGCTCAGCCTTTTTTATGGTCCAGCTTTCACTGCCATACATTACAACTGGGAAGACCATAGCTTTGACTATACGCACTTTTGTTGACAGGGTGATGTCTCTGCTTTTTAGTGTGCTGTCTAGATTCGCCATGGCTTTCCTCCCCAGGAGCAAGCGTCTTTTAATTTCTTGGCTACAGTCCCCATCTGCAGTGATCCTGGAGCCCAGGAAAATAAAATCTGTCACTACCTCCATTTCTTCCCCATCTATTTGCCAGGAATTGAGAAGGGACGGATGCCATGATCTTGGTTATCTTAATGTTAAGTTTCAACCCAACTTTTGCACTCTCCTTCTTCACCCGCAACAAGAGGCACTTTAGAGTGGTATCATCTGCATATCTTAGGTTGTTGATATTTCTCCCGGCAATCTTAATTCCAACTTTAGATTCATCTAGCCCTGCCTTTCTCATGATGTGCTCTGCATATAAGTTAAATAGGCAGGTGACAGTATACAGCCTTGCCGGACTCCTTTCCCAATTTTGAACCAATCAGTGGTTCCGTGTCCAGTTCTCACTGTTGCTTCTTGACCCGCATATAGGTTTCTCAAGAGACAAATAAGATGGTCTGGTACTCTTTAAGAACTTGCCACAGTTTGTTATGATCCACACAATCAAAGGCTTTAGCATAGTCAATGAAGCAGAAGTAGATGTTTTTCTGGAACTCCCTAGCTTTCTCCATGATCCAGCGTATGTTGGCAATTTGATCTCTAGTTCCTCTGCCTCTTCGAAATCCTGCCTATATTTCTGGTAGTTCTCGATCCACATACTGCTGGAGTCTAGTTTGTAGGATTTTAAGCATAACTTTACTAGCATAAGAAATGAGTGCAATGGTGCGATAGTTTGAACATTCTTTGGCACTGCCTTTCTTTGGAATTGGAATGTAAACTGATCTTTTCCAATCCTGTGGTCACTGTTGAGTTTTCCAAATTTGCTGGCAAATTGAGTGTAGCACTTTTACTGCATCATCTTTTAAGATTTTGAATAGCTCAGCTGGAATACTGTCATCTCCACTAGCTTTGTTGTTGCTCAGTTTTTCTAAGGCCCACTTCACTTCACATTCTAGGATGTCTGGCTCGAGGTCAGTGACCACCTCATTGTGATTATCAGGGACATTAAGCTCATTCTTGTATAGTTCTTCTGTGTAATTTTGCCACCTCTTCTTAATCTCTTCTGCCTCTGTTAGGTCCCTGCCATTTTGGTCCTTTATCATGCCCATTTTTGCATGAAACGTTCCCTTCATCTCTCCAATTTTTTTGAAAAGATCTCTGGTCCTCCTTATTCTATCGTTTTCTTCTATTTCTTTGCACTGTTCATTTAAGAAGGCATTCTTATCTCTTCAAGCTATTCTCTGGAATTCTGCATTCAATTGGGCGTTTCTTTCTTTTTCTCCCTTGCTTTTCGCTTCCCTTCTTTCCTCAGCTATTTGCAAAGCTTCCTCAGACAGCCATTTTGCTTTCTTGCATTTCTTTTTCTTTGCATTTCTTTCTTTTCATCCATAACCTCAACTAATTTTTCTGTTATCTTCTCATCCAGCTTTTCATCTATGATCTCAGCTATTTGCTGCGATTGCTTTTCCAAAGCTTCTTTCATCACATTCTGCAAATCTCTAACTGTCAGAGCTGGCGTGGGTGCAGTTGCCGAGGGCAATAAAGCTTGCAACGAAGACTGCTGCACCGGGGAAGCCCCCGCACTTCTAAGAACTCTGGAAGATTTAGCTGCCATTTTCACCCTCTACGCACTTTCACTTTCAAAGTCTGCAAAGTCCATTGAGCTAAAGATCAGAAATCCACTTTCACCTGAATCTCCTGTATTGCTCTGCCTGCATCCTCGTTCTCCAAAATTCTTTCCTGCTGGCAGGGATGGTTGCGAACGCCTTGTTCTGCTCCTAAAAAAACGGAGCAGAGACGCCGCGCAGCCCGGAGCAAACCCAGGCTTCGGGGGGGCTCAATCCTTCAGCCTCCAGAACTTTAGATTCTGGCGGCCCCGGAGAGCTCTACCCCTACCTGGGTACTCACCCCCTCCTCTTCTCCCGAGGAGGGGGCTTCCAAATCGTCGAAACAGCTGATCGACGCTGTTTTCGGCGGTTCTACAGAGCCGCGGAGCTGACAGTCTAGAAATGGCTGTCTCCAACGACGCCTTGCCACCCGGAAGCCCCGATATGCTGCACTTTTCAAGAAATAATGGAACAAGGAAAGAAGTTACGCGAACCATCTGAAACATTTCTGACATGTCATAAATTTAGATTTGGAATAAATATATTGGATATAAAAGGAGAAATAAAATCTGATGAACTTTGGAAGCATGAGACCTCCTTGTGGAGTAGGGGACACCCTAAAGCAGAAGTGGCAAAACTATGGCACGCGTGCCACAGGCAGCATGGGAAGCCAGGCTGACCCGCCCTCTATCCACGTGCTCCTTGGCTCTTGCTCTCTTTCTTTCTGAACTGAGAGTCAAGGAGCAGCTGCAAAAGCTGGGCAGATCTGGGCTGGATGGTAGAGGCAGCTGTAGCACGAGTCCAGGTAAGTAAGCCTCCGGAGCGATTTTGCGAAATTGCTCTGCAGCCCTAGATCTGGGCCGGCAAGGAGCACATGGCAAGGCTATGGTCCTTATCGTGAATGAGTTTGGGAGGAGGAAGAGGGAGGCTTGCTCCCTCCCTCTCTAATCCTACTCCGCACAGCAGCAGACCCCTGTCGCCCCCCCCCCCCTGTTGTGCATCTTCCATGGGAGTCATGTTGGGATTTAATAGCAACCTTACATTTTCCCCGCTTATTCATTCAGTGAATTCATCTCTCTCTCTCTCTCTCTCTCTCTCTCTCTCTCTCTCTCTCTCTCTCTCTCT